>JAOWBW010003559.1:0-25768 GCA_026119855.1 Campanula takesimana | reverse complement strand
CTATGGAACTAATTAAATATATTCATATCACAGTTTCACGTATCCAGATTTTTCCCTTCACATCTGTTGCCCAAGCAAAGCAGATTAAGTTACATCTAGGACTTCCATATCAGGATGAACGAGTAATTATTAAAGAAGCTTGTGAAACTAGACAATGTTTTAAAGTCAACTTCTTTTATTTGCTTGAGAAACTAAAGATCACTCGTTCAAAGCCGAAGGAGTAGTTATTAAATAAGCTTGTGATTTTATTTTTGTTCTGCAGTTACACTAGCGAAATTCTCCCAATATGCTTGCTAGATAGCAGCAAGGAAAGCATAGATCAATGGCAACTTGCATTGCTTGTAGATCCTGATTAAGATCTTTTACTAAGAGGATAGGAACGTATGTTGCTCATTAGGTTCAAACTAATAACTAACGCTTCTTCACTTGCTTGTACCTTATTCAAATTACACTATAATATTTCAAAATCTAGTAGAACACCTAACTGTAAGTCCTGAATGAATTATGCATATATTTTATTTTCATATAGCATTGCATGAGGAGAAAAGACAAACAGATGCATCTGTAGCAAGCAAAGGGTTCATATAATTTCATTACCGGTCTTGAAGTTAGGCCCAGATTAGATGCATTATTGGGAAAGAAAATATATTAAAACTAATACAGGGTCAAAACAGAGCACACACAAGCACATGGTCTTGGTCTCCTTCAGAAGTCAGAAACATGTACAAGCAAGCAAGTCTTTAGATCTATTTCAATCATTCCAAGCCCCTCAAATGCCCAAATACAAACATTCTTCTATCTAGTATGCATCGATTAACACACAGGCTTTCTATAGCTTCAAATTGATTCTTATGAGAGATTAGGACAATGATTAGACTCGTAATCACGCTTTAACAGTAATAACGCACGGCTCTCAGTGAGTCCAAGTAGTTGTTATATTAGACTCCCGGTGAATTAGTTACAGTTTATGCATATAAATTCTGGTTTTGAGTTAACCCCAAGACCAGTGGGCAAGCAAAATAACAAATAGTGACTACTGCCCACAGTTTTAAAAAGACATACTTGATGGCTTTAGCATGAGTGGAAAGAACAAAACACATATTAAATGGATCAATCATTCAATATGCAATCCAAGCTAGATTAACATAACATGAATAGACTAAAGTCGATATTTTAATCAATGCAGGAGAATACTTTAAGAACTTACAGCCTAACATGCCCACAGGAAAAATTGTTTGAGTTGATTCCATCCTCAGCGTGGTGGGTTTGAAGATGACCCATTTGATGTCAAAACTGCACCGAATTTTCTTTAAGCGGTAGATTAGAATGCAAGTAAACAACCAATTACAGTAAAGTTTCCCACAGAAAAAGAAGCCAAAATAAAGCCTAATTGACATGTAAACTATTATGTCGAAAATGTATGAGAGTGAAGAGTCACATGCAAGAATATTCAGAAGGATCCTATACAGGATCTTGTTCCCGAGAAAGTTTAACAACACTTCAAAGCATACTTGGTTAATAAAACAATAAATAAAATAAGAATGATTCTTTGGTAGAGTCCGTCAAATCAGTTCTCGAAGTGTACTCTTGAAGGATCCATTTATATGAATTTTATTGAAAAAGTATAATTACTCTTAATGGAGAATAATATATCGCCAAAACAGAAACCATTGGGTGTGGTACCCTAGTT
The DNA here is from genome assembly GCA_026119855.1 of Campanula takesimana. Lineage (NCBI taxonomy): Eukaryota > Viridiplantae > Streptophyta > Magnoliopsida > Asterales > Campanulaceae > Campanula > Campanula takesimana. The sequence goes on along the minus strand of JAOWBW010003559.1, from coordinate 24,078 downwards.
ACCTACATAAGCATTGATCGTTTTGAGTACAGCGATCTAACGCATAATAGTTTTCTATGTAGAGATGCTATGTCCTAGCTCATGCATTTTCCGACGTGGTAGGGGTGAATTGAACTTGGACCAATTGTAAATCCCTGCTCTTTTCAAGGCACTAAAATAATTCTCATTTAATTAAGGTTAATCTGCAACTACCATTTCTTCAAACCCAACCGACACTTCTTAAACCAATAAACTATGCTTATGTCTATCCCTATATATACTCCACTAAGTTAACCTATTCTTCTCATTCTGAACTAGAGAGGACAAAATGGAGATCCCTCTAATAGATCTTGGTAAGCTAGATGGCGACAGAGATCCGCAACATGGTCCTTCTCCACCAAGCTTGTGAGAAATGGGGATTCTTTCAGGTATAAGAAATTACATTCAGTTTTCTAAATACAAGCACTTGATATAACATGGGCTTAATCTCCGCAGATTGAGAACCATGGAATTGACAAGCAGCTGATGGAGAAAGTTAAGCAGTTAGTGAATAAGCATTATGAAGAGAACATGAAGAACAGCTTCTACGATTCAGACATAGCTAAGAGCTTCAAGAGTTTCAAGAATAAAGGCAGTACAGATAGCATAGACTGGGAGAGTACCTTCTTCATTTGTCACCGCCCAGATAATCGAATCAATGACATGGCTAACCTCTCAGAGGAACTTCGGTGAGCAATCAATCATAAAATTTATCTGCCAGATTCCGCATTGAACAGTTAACACTAGATCAGCCTGCACAAATGCCTAAAATCACAATGACTGCGAATATTATGCATAGCTCAGTTAGTAGTCAAATCAATCCCTGAATTTCAGTTTATGGGGAAAAAGTTACTAACGGAATCGTACAATAAACTATCTAGATTATGTACATGTGCAAACACTAACAACTAGTTAATCATGTGTGCAGCAAAACGGTGATGAATACATTAATAAACTGATAAAGGTGGCAGAGAACCTTTCGGAGCTCATTGTGGAGAATCTTGGCTTGGATAAGGACTACATAAAGGTAACATTCTCAGGGAGCAAAGGTCCATCTGTTGGAACAAAAGTGGCAAAATACCCTCAATGCCCTCGCCCTGAACTGTCAGAGGTCTACGCGAACATACAGATGCTGGCGGGATCATTCTATTGCTCCAAGATGATCAGGTCCCAGGTCTCGAATTCTTCAAGATGGAGGATGGGTTGAGATTCCACCCTCTAAGAACAACACCATCTTCATTAACACAGGTGATCAAGTGGAAGTGCTGAGTAATGGGCAGTACAAGAGTGCCTTGCATCGTGTCATGACAGACAAGAACGGAAGCAGACTCTCCATTGCCACTTTCTATAATCCTGCAGGAGAAGCTGTGATTTCTCCAGCTCCTAAGCTTTTATATCCAAGTCACTTCAGTTTCCAAGAATACCTGAAGCTTTATTCATCCACCAAATTCGCAGATAAGGGTCCTAGGTTTGAGACCATGAAGAAAATGGTCAATGGACATATCTGAAAGAGTCAATAATTTCTAGCCTTCTGCTGATTGCTTGCTTCTTCAGTTTGCTCCTATCCCTGTTCCTTTCATTTCCACATAAGTATACCTGCATTTTCTTCACATCATGCTCTAGCAGCAGTAATAATACTGGTCTATGCTTTTTAAGTCAACACTTCCTAGCCTTGTATTGTGCTTCAGGCACTGAACCAGTAACTATCATCATTACAACCCAAATGGCATACTGGTTAATGATCTTTGTATTACCAGTTCCACTAAGAATGTGTTTAATAGTTGACCATGTGCACAAGTGTGTTATAAAATAAGAAGATACATACTGTCTATTTCTTCCTTTGACAGAATATATCATGGGTTTTCTGGCCAAACAGCGATGATCTTATATGCTCAACATTGACCAGCTAAAGGTAATTAAATTTTTCCTTGATCACATATGAATGATAACATGTGATCCAAATAAATACTCTTTTCATTCCATCATTTGACAAAAGATATCGTGCTGTTATCTAGCAAACAGTAGCGATCTTGTATTCTCACATAGACCAGCAAACGGTAATTAACTTCTCCTCAACTACTTTTGGATTATAACATGCAATCAAAATAAACAACCATCTAATGTAGACTGTAAACAACAAAATATACCAATCAAACTGTTCTAGTTACCTTTTCAGTTAGAAAATTCTTCAGATTCTTTAATGCAATCTATGAGAAGGACAATTTATATCAAGATTCAAAGGAATGACAAGTAGAGAAAGATGCTTGAAATTACTCTATTCATAACAATTTTTTGCATCAATAATTATTGCCCTGCAATTGATAAAGACGAGCATGACCTCGAACATGGCAATAATGCAGTACACCCACTGTGTATCAAAGTAATGCTGTTGGTGATCAGTATCTTCCATATCTGACAAGCCAATGCGTATGGTGGGTCGGCTTAAGAAATCAAAAGTTAGAAGCAGCTGTTCTTTCGAAGAATTAACAGTATACACATTTTTAGATGACTCAGTACATTCACCTTTAAGCTGATGCATCGCAGATTTCTTCTGGATACTCAGAACTTAGCTATTCAAAAAATATTTCACATGATAGCCAATTTCGCTAATATTGATTTTGTTACGAATGTCGAGGTACGCTGGACTGCTTCAGTTAATGAAATTTTATGCCTCTGTAGTGATGGAGCGCATTTGGTGACTAAACACAGCAAAAAGTTCCCAAACTTCAAAGATGCTGAAAACCTCTCAGCTGATTCTTGTGCTCGGCAGATAAGTTGATCAATTGCATCTTGGGTCAATGAACATTGTGGTTTAAAATATTTTGGAACAGATTAAACAATGCTTCAGTCCACACAAGCTCATTTGAAATTAAACTTTGATGGCAAGGAAGGCAGATAAACTTGCACCTATTTTCATCTCCACATAGTAGCTTTTGGCAGAAGGCAGAAACATGAGCCGGGTGCAAACATTCCCTAACAATCCTTGTGATCACATCACAAATGGGATTATTAATACCTTCGTTCCGCAAAATCAACGGAAAGAGAAGTGCATAAACTGCAGCCTTCTGATGCATTTTGCAGTACTCAACTGCTGCAGTCACAAGCACACGAGAAGCTGGTTCCTCAAGTATTATTAACTTGGGAAGAAGAAATGAACAAAGAACATTACTTATCCATCCAAGTTTTTCTTCACTCCCATCTGAAAGATGAGACATTAAAACCGAGACTGTCTCGTCACCTGCATTCCATGGTTCAATCAAACCCAAAACTGTTAAAGAATCTGCCCACTTCCAATACAGAGACTGCGAATTTCACTAGCCAAACCCGCAGCATTTGAAGAAGACTCAAGGTTCAGTACCCGTGGTTTCAAACAAGCAGCCCTTTCTTCAGTTTCGGCTGTAATAACATCATGTTTCAAATGAACTACCTTCTCATCATATAAGATTTCATCTAAATTCTCATCCTCCCCTTCTTCAGCATCAATCAGCATATCATCCTCATCTCCACGAGCACCGAATGGAATACCCACATCCAAATCATCACAAGATATAGGAAGCCACGGAAGAACAGAACAACTCTCATTAGCAACATCTTTTAGCCAATCAGGCAGAGACCCAAAACCTCCATTCCCCTTATCTTCTTCAGAATCCAAATTTAAACAAGAAACCCATTTGTAATTTGAGTCAGACACTACGTCGAGCAGCTGGCATGCAGCTCTCTTAACCCAAAAATCAATCTCCCCAGAATCACTCAGTATATCACGGGCAATTTTACACAATGCCTGTTTACTAAATCTCATATGGTCGTAAACAAGAAAAGAAAGAATACGAGCCTGGACTGCATTTGGTAGTGTCTGCATCCACATAATCCTGTACATTCAAAGTCAAAACAGAAAAACCCCAGCTTTCAACCAACCATATCTTTAACTTGCAACATAACATACATACATAATAAAAAGAGAGGAACTTTGCTAGGTGATAACAAAACCTAATTTAAAATCGATTTCACTATTCTCGGGCTGTACACATAGTACTGTTTGAAAAGTAAGAAAAGAACGCAACTCCTTACGATACAGAAAAAGGGGTTACCTCTTTATGTTCATAGTTTTGGGAAGTGGATGAGAAGAGGGGTCGCCGAGGAGGATGTCGGTGGGTTTTGTGAGGAGCGAGAGGAAGGAGCTTGTGGAGAGGGAGATGGCGGCGTTTGATGAGGGGTTGAAATGTTGTTGAAGCCAAGTCGACGCCTCCGATTCTGGACAAGGAGAGTTCATAAAATGTCCATTTGATGAGACCGAGCCTTCTGGGCCGGATGCTCGCCGGTCTAGAATCAATGCGATCTAACGCGCCCGAACCGGACCTGAACTCTGGAGGCCTAACCGACAAGGAACGCGGGCTAGTAAGCCCGAGAGGATTTATCTCCTGATGAATATGCCCGAGTTGACTCTGCCTCCCGTCATCCTGAGGAGCCCGTAGTGCCCAGCTGGCACAACGTACGCGAGGCGTCACCTAACCGTACCTGACACACCATAACGGTTGGTGATGGAACCATGCTTCCCTGACAGACACGCCACCTTCCCAGCCACTCTCCTGACCGATCCACTGGGGACTCGCCACGTGTCCCCCCAGTACCAGGGTGGTTAGTACCTTGTGCAGGTTTCTTTCCCTTGGTCATATATATACCCCTTTTCGCCCATGAGAGAGGTACGTGCTCTATCCTATTCACACACACAAGGTCTTCATTGAACCTTCATCCTAGGTTTTCCTCAGAGATCTTACTCTCACACCCGAGGGCCTAAGCCGGATTCCAACCCGGCCTTGGTCTTAACGGTGTTCTTGTTTGTGTTGTGATCAGGATCAAGAGACAGCAAAGTTGGAGTTCTATCTCCGTGACCCCAGAAATCTAGGGCGTCATCAGTGGTTCTATTGCCGGGAAACGAAAATCTTCCTAGTGCAATCTTCTGAGTTCTTTCGAATTCCCAGTCTAGTCTGACTCGACAAAACCATTCTTTTGTTTCTACGGTTCTAAAATACACTCGACATTCCAAATATTTACAATGACTGGGAAAGAAATCTTGAACCCAAATGCTAGCCCATCGAAACAAGCGCCTCAAGGATCCATCTTTGCCAGATTGGGAGACAAGGCGCCTAGTGGCTGCTCGGGAACTCCCTCTCAGAAAGCAAGAAGAGAGGCGGATCTGAGAGATCGTATCGAAACATCAAAAGCACGCAAGGTACAGAAAATCCCCGTCACTCCCCTCACCCCTGAGCAGATTCAAAAGAAAATCCAGCTCCTGAAAGACAGGCAGGATCTAGTAGCGGAAGGGCTTCAGTTAAACCTGGCCCTGGAAGAGCTATTTAATGCCGAGGCTGACACGGCAATCCCTCTTGAAAGATCAAAAACTCATGGTTCTAAAAGCATAGCCAGCAGGGTGGAGGGAAAGAAGAAAAGAACGATCGTTGTGGAAGACGACGATGAAGAAGGAGAAGAAGGGAGAAGGAGTGAAGAAGGAGAGTCTCAACCTCGAAGGTCCAAAGGCCACTTCAAGGGAAAAGCAACTGTTAGAACGGAGAGCAATTTGCGGGAACGGCAAAAAGGGTGAAAACCGGGGAAGAGATTGATTACAAGGTCCAGGGGATGATCAGGGACCTATGGGAGTCTAAGCAAAGTGTGGCAAAATGCATTGGACCCATAGATGCTTTTGCCTCCTGGATAGCTGATTCCCCGATCCAGCGGGGAAAGGTCCCCACGCTAGACGCTTATGACGGCTCGTCTAACTCCAAAAGCCATGTTGGGCGGTTTGAAGGGCAGATGGCTCTATTTTCAACGGATGAGGCCGTAAAGTGCAAGGCTCTAGCATCCACCTTCAAGGGGAAGGCGCTGGGATGGTTGTTGGCCCATAAGCCCCGCTCCATTTGCAGCTACGAGCAGTTACGGACGTCGTTCCTGAATTCGTTCGCGGGCGCTGGGGAGGTCGCAAGACCGAAATCGGATCTATGCGGTGTGAAGCAATATCCCGGAGAAAGTACAAAAGCATACATTACTCGGTTTAGAAAAATGACCGAACAAATCGTGGACCTAACGAGAAATGACATCGAGCTGTGCTTCTTGGGAGGATTGACATCCTATACCTTGAGGCAAGAGTTCGCTTGTCGAAAGCCCGAGGGAACGGAGGAAATGTACAATCGAGCCATTGCTATGGCCGGAGTTGAGCCCTCGTTCATGGAAGATGCCCGCAGGAGTATTAGGGATAGGCTCGAGCCCGCTCATGACTCAAGGTACCACGCTGGCTATTCGGGGGGCAGTGGCGGCCGAAATAGAGGAAGACTGAGGGGCACGACCAATTTCAAAAGAAATGACAGCACCTTCACTCCTTTGATAGCCCCAAGGACGGAGATTCTGCGGGCAGAAGCCCTGCCTCCTCCCCCACCCCTAGAAAGAAAGCCTTATGAGGCGAACAAGAAGAAGTGGTGCGGCTACCACGAGAGCCATGGGCATAACACGGATGAGTGTTTTCAGATGAAGAAGATAATACAACAGAAAGTCGAGGCCGGAGAATTGAAAAAGTGGATCGAGGGACCCAGCAATAAAGGAGGGGCCCCACGGGGACATGTCCAGTATGTTAGGGATAACGATGCCGACGGGGAAAAACGCTATGACATCCTGTATATCGGGGAAGAAGCCCCGAGCAACACCCAGCTTTCCATTCAGATCAAGAAATTGGAAAAGGTGTTCCTGATACCAGCCTACCCACCCGAGCAAGAGGAAATGATCGGGTTCAGGAGGAGCGAGCTGGCCTCCACACTCTTCCATTCAACACAGCCATTGACAATCAAGATGGCTATTGGTAGAGCGGATATTGGGAGGGTCCTCATTGATACCGGGGCTTCACGGGACATACTCTACTTCCATTGTTTAGAAGAAATGGGGATGTCCGAGGCGCACTTAACCCCATATGCGGGCTTGTTGGAAGGGTTCACGAATCATACGGTCTACGCAAAAGGGACCATTGACTTCGAAGTGACCATTGGAGAGAGGCCGTTCGAAAAAACAGCCCGTGTCACGTTCATGGTGATCGATCTGAAGTCCCAGTACAACGCAATCTTGGGAGTGACCGCTCAGGCTGCCTTAGGAATCGTTGCGTCAATCCCTCACCAGAAGATCAAGTTCAGCACCCCCGCAGGGATAGCGTGCATCGAGAACAAGCCCGAGCTTTTTCTCAAAATAATAGAGAAGAAAAGAAGGGAGAGCGCGATGGAGGCAAGATTGGTAAGCCGAGGGAGGCAAAGAAGGTCAAAACCAACAGCGACAGGACCGAGGAGGCGGCCATGATTGGAACTTTGTCGTTCCATTCAACACGGGCTGAATTCAAACGGAGTAGGAGAGCCCGTCGTATTGCCGCAAAGACCGAGCAGATAGACATCGTGATCGATTCGCTGCACGACAGGGAAATAAGGGACATCCGCCCCAACGATGCTCTGGAGGATGTAGTCATAAACCCCGCTTACCCCGAACAAACGGTCAAGGTAGGGCTGGAAATCCCCGCAGAAGAAAGGAAGATTCTGATCGAGCTGCTGCGAAAAAGCGCGAACATATTTGCCTGGACTGTCGAAGATATGAAGGGTTAAGTAGAGAGGTCATCGAGCATGAACTGAACGTCGATCCCACATTTACCCGGGTCCTCCAGAAAGAAAGATACTTTTCGCCGGAGAAGAAAGCGGCGATCAAAATCGAGGTGGATAAGCTACTGAAGGCAGGAATCATAAGCCCGATCAAATATCCGAGATGGTTGGCCAACGTCGTCATGGTAACCAAAGCAAATGGAAAGTGGAGGATGTGCGTGGATTTCACCGATTTGAACAAGGCCTGCCCTAAGGATTGTTACCCTCTTCCCCGGATCAATCAATTAGTAGACTCTATCGCCGGGCATAGGGTGTTAAGCTTCATAGATGCGTACTCGGGCTACCATCAGATCAAAATGAAGGAGGATGACGTCCCTTCGTGCGCTTTCTATGCCGCGGGCAAAACCTACACATTTAACAACATGCCGTTCGGCCTCAAGAACGCAGGCGGCACGTATCAAAGGATGGTAGGAATCGTCTTTGATGATCAATTAGGCCGGAACCTGGAGGCTTACATCGACGATATGGTTATCAAGACCAAGGAGACCTCTCACGACATTGATATGGCAGAAACCTTCACCAACCTCCGGGAAAATAACATGAAGCTCAATCCCTCCAAGTGCGCTTTCGGAGTAAAGGCAGGAAAATTTTTGGGGTTCATGGTAAACCAAAGAGGGATCGAAGCAAACCCCGAGAAAATCACGGCGTTGATAAACATGCAGCCCCCCAGATGCGTTAAGGAGGTGCAGAAGCTTAATGGCCGCATTACGGCTTTGGGAAGATTCATTGCTAAGTCAGCCGAAAAGTGCATGCCTTTCTTCAAAACCTTAAAAGGAGGAGGAGAGAAGGGCTTCGAGTGGAACGAGGACTGCCAGATCGCTTTCGAGCAAATAAAAGCTTACCTGGGAAAGCCGCCGCTATTGAGCAGCCCGGTGTTTGGGGAGGAACTCTACGTCTTCTTGGCCGCAACAGATCATGCAGTGGCCGCTGTTTTGGTAAGGGAAGAGGGCAAACTTCAGAAACCCGTGTATTATGTCTCCAAGGCACTTTCTGCTGTGGAAGGCCGCTATCTAAACATTGAAAAGCTAGCTTTCGCCTTGCTGGTGGCCGCTCGGAAGCTGCGGGCATACTTCATCGCCCACCCAATCACGGTTTATTCAGACACCCCGCTGAAGAAGATACTCCATAAGCCCGAATCCTCGGGGAGAATGCTATCGTGGTCCATAGAACTGACTGAATTCCAGATTACCTACTCCCCGCGGAAGACCATCAAGGCACAGGCACTGGCAGACTTTGTGGCAGAGACCACATTTGAATCAAAGGAGATCGAGCCGGACGGAACCCAACCTGCAAAGACAAAGAAAAAGAGAGGCGAGAAGGCAATAGTTGCAGGGGAGAGACCGGAAAATTGCTGGTCGTTAAGTGTGGATGGATCCGCGGGAAAGACAGTCAGCGGCGCCGGAATTCTCTTGACCGCCCCGGAGGGTCAAAGGTTCAAGCGAGCCTTGAGATTTAAGTTCGCGGTCTCAAACAACCAGGCCGAGTACGAGGCATTGATAGCGGGTTTGGAATTAGCCCGGGACATGAAAGTATCAAAACTGGTCGTGAAGAGTGACTCACAACTAGTAATAAACCAGGTGAAAGGGGAATACGAAACAAATCACCCGGTTTTGGTCAAATACAAGGAGCTCGCGACGGACTTGTTAAAGGAATTCGAATACCATGAGCTGAACCAAGTTAACCGGGCCGAAAATTCCGAGGCGGACTTGCTCTCCAGGATCACAAATGAGGACATTGCCAAGCTTAGTGTGGACTGCTGGATAGAGTTCACCGAGCGCCCAGCCATCGACAGAATAGAGATCCACCAAATCGGAGATTCGGAAAAAGATTGGGTTGACGAGATCAGGGAATATATCGAGCGGCAAACCCTCCCCAACAACCCTGACCGGGCAAGAGTCTTGATGAAACAGGCTGCTCGATACACAATTATTGATGGCGTGCTTTATCGGAGATCCTTTACCAAACCACTGCTGAGGTGTGTCAGGTCCGAGACAGTCACCAACCTGTTATATGAAGTTCACGAAGGCGTGTGCGGAGGGCATCCCGGAGCCCGGACTCTATCCGACAAAATCAGATTCCTCGGGTATTATTGGCCCACAATGAAAAGAGATGCAGAAGACTACGTCCGCAAATGCGACCAATGCCAGAGGTTCGCCAACATACCAAGGCAGCCGTCCACCGAGCAGAGTTTGATAGTCCCAACTTGGCCTTTTGATATGTGGGGGATTGATTTGATTGGGCCTTATCCCAAAGCGCCCGGGGGAGCGCAAATGGTAGTGGTTGCTGTGGACTACTTCACAAAATGGGTTGAGGCAAAAGCACTGGCTAGTACTACGGAAGCAAGCATCATCAAGTTCGTACATGATCACATCTTCTGCCGGTTTGGTCTACCGCGGGCTATTGTCTCCGATCACGGGCCCCAATTCCAAAGCAAGTTCACGGCGGAGTGCAAGAGACTCAACGTGGAACATCGACAATCCTCAGTCGCAAGACCACAGGGAAATGGACAGGCCGAGGCCGCGAACAAGTTGCTCATGACCGCTTTGCACAAAAGTTTGAAGGGAAGGAGTGGTCGCTGGATGGAAGAGCTCAGTACTGCTCTATGGGTTGTCCGAACCACGACAAGGAACTCAACGGGAGAAACCCCTTTTTCCCTGACATATGGATCAGAGGCGGTCGCACCTGTGGAAGTAGCCTTGCCCACGTATAGGGTCGCCCAATTTAATGAAGCAGAGAATGAGGAAGCCCGCAGAAAAGACTTAGACTCTACCGAAGAAAAACGGTTGGAAGCGCGGGCAAAGATGGTCAATTATAAACAGAAGGCAAAAGTCCATCATGACAAAAGGGTGAACAGGAGATCGTTTGCCGTGGGAGACTGGGTTCTGAGGAAAGTTGAAGTCACAGGGAGGCAGCCCGGATACAACAAGCTTTCGCCCAACTGGGAAGGCCCTTATCAGATTGCCCGCATAATCAAAGAGGGAACCTACAGGCTTCTAACGGCAGAAGGAAAAGACTTGAAAAACGCCTGGCATAGCGATCATCTGAAAAAGTACTACCTTTAGAAGACAGAATGGTAGATCTTGAAATCTTTTTGCAATCAATAGCAGTTAGAAATTGGGGAATTACTCATGTATTGTAACGAAATGGCAATGTAATCTGTTCGAGTAAAGTAAATAATACTGCTATCGTTCTATGAAATTATTCAAGTATGTTCGTTCTCAAAACGCGGTCATGTGCTCACGAGCCAGACCGCATGCCCGCGATACGGATGCCGTTCGCAAGCCTACGAACGATGCGCGGTCATACGCCCTCGAGCTAGACCGCAGGGCCCACGTCTTACGCCCTTGAGCTAGACTAAGGTGGGAGAATGAATTCCTTGATGGGATCATTTCCTTGTGAAATTCCTAAGACCCAAGATGCGCGGTCATACGCCCTCGAGCTAGGCCGCAGGGCCCACGTCTTACGCCCTTGAGCTAGACTAAGGGGGGAGAATGAATTCCTTGGTGGGATCATTTCCTTGTGAAATTCCTAAGACCCAAGATGCGCGGTCATACGCTCTCGAGCTATACTGCAGGGCCCATATCCTACGCCTTTGAGCTAGACTAAAGTGGGAGAAGGCGCGGCCATACGCTCCCGAGCTAAACCACGCGCGTGGAAACAAAGACAGTTCGTGCGAGAACAACCCTTTAAGCTATGTAATCAAAAGAGTGATAACAGAAGAGCACGCAAGAAAAGAAGTCAATAGCAAAGCTGGAAACAATTATTCACATACAAACCAAAAATCACTTGTTCGAGAATGTCCGAACCTACACTATTACAAAATTTCCCGGGATGCAACCCGGTCTGATCTTCAAAAGGCCGGGGGAGGAGCATTCTCCATTGCTATGTCCTAGCTCATGCATTTTCCGACGTGGTAGGGGTGAATTGAACTTGGACCAATTGTAAATCCCTGCTCTTTTCAAGGCACTAAAATAAATTCTCATTTAATTAAGGTTAATCTGCAACTACCATTTCTTCAAACCCAACCGACACTTCTTAAACCAATAAACTATGCTTATGTCTATCCCTATATGTACTCCACTAAGTTAACCTATTCTTCTCATTCTGAACTAGAGAGGACAAAATGGAGATCCCTCTAATAGATCTTGGTAAGCTAGATGGCGAACAGAGATCCGCAACCATGGTCCTTCTCCACCAAGCTTGTGAGAAATGGGGATTCTTTCAGGTATAAGAAATTACATTCAGTTTTCTAAATACAAGCACTTGATATAACATGGGCTTAATCTCCGCAGATTGAGAACCATGGAATTGACAAGCAGCTGATGGAGAAAGTTAAGCAGTTAGTGAATAAGCATTATGAAGAGAACATGAAGAACAGCTTCTACGATTCAGACATAGCTAAGAGCTTCAAGAGTTTCAAGAATAAAGGCAGTACAGATAGCATAGACTGGGAGAGTACCTTCTTCATTTGTCACCGCCCAGATAATCGAATCAATGACATGGCTAACCTCTCAGAGGAACTTCGGTGAGCAATCAATCATAAAATTTATCTGCCAGATTCCGCATTGAACAGTTAACACTAGATCAGCCTGCACAAATGCCTAAAATCACAATGACTGCGAATATTATGCATAGCTCAGTTAGTAGTCAAATCAATCCCTGAATTTCAGTTTATGGGGAAAAAGTTACTAACGGAATCGTACAATAAACTATCTAGATTATGTACATGTGCAAACACTAACAACTAGTTAATCATGTGTGCAGCAAAACGGTGGATGAATACATTAATAAACTGATAAAGGTGGCAGAGAACCTTTCGGAGCTCATGTGTGAGAATCTTGGCTTGGATAAGGACTACATAAAGGTAACATTCTCAGGGAGCAAAGGTCCATCTGTTGGAACAAAAGTGGCAAAATACCCTCAATGCCCTCGCCCTGAACTTGTCAGAGGTCTACGCGAACATACAGATGCTGGCGGGATCATTCTATTGCTCCAAGATGATCAGGTCCCAGGTCTCGAATTCTTCAAAGATGGAGGATGGGTTGAGATTCCACCCTCTAAGAACAACACCATCTTCATTAACACAGGTGATCAAGTGGAAGTGCTGAGTAATGGGCAGTACAAGAGTGCCTTGCATCGTGTCATGACAGACAAGAACGGAAGCAGACTCTCCATTGCCACTTTCTATAATCCTGCAGGAGAAGCTGTGATTTCTCCAGCTCCTAAGCTTTTATATCCAAGTCACTTCAGTTTCCAAGAATACCTGAAGCTTTATTCATCCACCAAATTCGCAGATAAGGGTCCTAGGTTTGAGACCATGAAGAAAATGGTCAATGGACATATCTGAAAGAGTCAATAATTTCTAGCCTTCTGCTGATTGCTTGCTTCTTCAGTTTGCTCCTATCCCTGTTCCTTTCATTTCCACATAAGTATACCTGCATTTTCTTCACATCATGCTCTAGCAGCAGTAATAAATACTGGTCTATGCTTTTTAAGTCAACACTTCCTAGCCTTGTATTGTGCTTCAGGCACTGAACCAGTAACTATCATCATTACAACCCAAATGGCATACTGGTTAATGATCTTTGTATTACCAGTTCCACTAAGAATGTGTTTAATAGTTGACCATGTGCACAAGTGTGTTATAAAATAAGAAGATACATACTGTCTATTTCTTCCTTTGACAGAATATATCATGGGGTTTTCTGGCCAAACAGCGATGATCTTATATGCTCAACATTGACCAGCTAAAGGTAATTAAATTTTCCTTGATCACATATGAATGATAACATGTGATCCAAATAAATACTCTTTTCATTCCATCATTTGACAAAAGATATCGTGCTGTTATCTAGCCAAACAGTAGCGATCTTGTATTCTCAACATAGACCAGCAAACGGTAATTAACTTCTCCTCAACTACTTTTGGATTATAACATGCAATCAAAATAAACAACCATCTAATGTAGACTGTAAACAACAAAATATACCAATCAAACTGTTCTAGTTACCTTTTCAGTTAGAAAATTCTTCAGATTCTTTAATGCAATCTATGAGAAGGACAATTTATATCAAGATTCAAAGGAATGACAAGTAGAGAAAGATGCTTGAAATTACTCTATTCATAACAATTTTTTGCATCAATAATTATTGCCCTGCAATTGATAAAGACGAGCATGACCTCGAAACATGGCAATAATGCAGTACACCCACTGTGTATCAAAGTAATGCTGTTGGTGATCAGTATCTTCCATATCTGACAAGCCAATGCGTATGGTGGGTCGGCTTAAGAAATCAAAAGTTAGAAGCAGCTGTTCTTTCGAAGAATTAACAGTATACACATTTTTAGATGACTCAGTACAATTCACCTTTAAGCTGATGCATCGCAGATTTCTTCTTGGATACTCAGAACTTAGCTATTCAAAAAATATTTCACATGATAGCCAATTTCGCTAATATTGATTTTGTTACGAATGTCGAGGTACGCTGGACTGCTTCAGTTAATGAAATTTTATGCCTCTGTAGTGATGGAGCGCATTTGGTGACTAAACACAGCAAAAAGTTCCCAAACTTCAAAGATGCTGAAAACCTCTCAGCTGATTCTTGTGCTCGGCAGATAAGTTGATCAATTGCATCTTGGGTCAAATGAACATTGTGGTTTAAAATATTTTGGAACAGATTAAACAATGCTTCAGTCCACACAAGCTCATTTGAAATTAAACTTTGATGGCAAGGAAGGCAGATAAACTTGCACCTATTTTCATCTCCACATAGTAGCTTTTGGCAGAAGGCAGAAACATGAGCCGGGTGCAAACATTCCCTAACAATCCTTGTGATCACATCACAAATGGGATTATTAATACCTTCGTTCCGCAAAATCAACGGAAAGAGAAGTGCATAAACTGCAGCCTTCTGATGCATTTTGCAGTACTCAACTGCTGCAGTCACAAGCACACGAGAAGCTGGTTCCTCAAGTATTATTAACTTGGGAAGAAGAAATGAACAAAGAACATTACTTATCCATCCAAGTTTTTCTTCACTCCCATCTGAAAGATGAGACATTAAAACCGAGACTGTCTCGTCACCTGCATTCCATGGTTCAATCAAACCCAAAACTGTTAAAGAATCTGCCCCACTTCCAATACAGAGACTGCGAATTTCACTAGCCAAACCCGCAGCATTTGAAGAAGACTCAAGGTTCAGTACCCGTGGTTTCAAACAAGCAGCCCTTTCTTCAGTTTCGGCTGTAATAACATCATGTTTCAAATGAACTACCTTCTCATCATATAAGATTTCATCTAAATTCTCATCCTCCCCTTCTTCAGCATCAATCAGCATATCATCCTCATCTCCACGAGCACCGAATGGAATACCCACATCCAAATCATCACAAGATATAGGAAGCCACGGAAGAACAGAACAACTCTCATTAGCAACATCTTTTAGCCAATCAGGCAGAGACCCAAAACCTCCATTCCCCTTATCTTCTTCAGAATCCAAATTTAAACAAGAAACCCATTTGTAATTTGAGTCAGACACTACGTCGAGCAGCTGGCATGCAGCTCTCTTAACCCAAAAATCAATCTCCCCAGAATCACTCAGTATATCACGGGCAATTTTACACAATGCCTGTTTACTAAATCTCATATGGTCGTAAACAAGAAAGAAAGAATACGAGCCTGGACTGCATTTGGTAGTGTCTGCATCCACATAATCCTGTACATTCAAAGTCAAACAGAAAAACCCCAGCTTTCAACCAACCATATCTTTAACTTGCAACATAACATACATACATAATAAAAAGAGAGGAACTTTGCTAGGTGATAACAAAACCTAATTTAAAATCGATTTCACTATTCTCGGGCTGTACACATAGTACTGTTTGAAAAGTAAGAAAAGAACGCAACTCCTTACGATACAGAAAAAGGGGTTACCTCTTTATGTTCATAGTTTTGGGAAGTGGATGAGAAGAGGGGTCGCCGAGGAGGATGTCGGTGGGTTTTGTGAGGAGCGAGAGGAAGGAGCTTGTGGAGAGGGAGATGGCGGCGTTTGATGAGGGGTTGAAATGTTGTTGAAGCCAAGTCGACGCCTCCGATTCTGGACAAGGAGAGTTCATAAAAATGTCCATTTGATGAGACCGAGCCTTCTGGGCCGGATGCTCGCCGGTCTAGAATCAATGCGATCTAACGCGCCCGAACCGGACCTGAACTCTGGAGGCCTAACCGACAAGGAACGCGGGCTAGTAAGCCCGAGAGGATTTATCTCCTGATGAATATGCCCGAGTTGACTCTGCCTCCCGTCATCCTGAGGAGCCCGTAGTGCCCAGCTGGCACAAACGTACGCGAGGCGTCACCTAACCGTACCTGACACACCATAACGGTTGGTGATGGAACCATGCTTCCCTGACAGACACGCCACCTTCCCAGCCACTCTCCTGACCGATCCACTGGGGACTCGCCACGTGTCCCCCCAGTACCAGGGTGGTTAGTACCTTGTGCAGGTTTCTTTCCCTTGGTCATATATATACCCTTTTCGCCCCATGAGAGAGGTACGTGCTCTATCCTATTCACACACACAAGGTCTTCATTGAACCTTCATCCTAGGTTTTCCTCAGAGATCTTACTCTCACACCGAGGGCCTAAGCCGGATTCCAACCCGGCCTTGGTCTTAACGGTGTTCTTGTTTGTGTTGTGATCAGGATCAAGAGACAGCAAAGTTGGAGTTCTATCTCCGTGACCCCAGAAATCTAGGGCGTCATCAGTGGTTCTATTGCCGGGAAACGAAAATCTTCCTAGTGCAATCTTCTGAGTTCTTTCGAATTCCCAGTCTAGTCTGACTCGACAAAACCATTCTTTTGTTTCTACGGTTCTAAAATACACTCGACATTCCAAATATTTACAATGACTGGGAAAGAAATCTTGAACCCAAATGCTAGCCCATCGAAACAAGCGCCTCAAGGATCCATCTTTGCCAGATTGGGAGACAAGGCGCCTAGTGGCTGCTCGGGAACTCCCTCTCAGAAAGCAAGAAGAGAGGCGGATCTGAGAGATCGTATCGAAACATCAAAAGCACGCAAGGTACAGAAAATCCCCGTCACTCCCCTCACCCCTGAGCAGATTCAAAAGAAAATCCAGCTCCTGAAAGACAGGCAGGATCTAGTAGCGGAAGGGCTTCAGTTAAACCTGGCCCTGGAAGAGCTATTTAATGCCGAGGCTGACACGGCAATCCCTCTTGAAAGATCAAAAACTCATGGTTCTAAAAGCATAGCCAGCAGGGTGGAGGGAAAGAAGAAAAGAACGATCGTTGTGGAAGACGACGATGAAGAAGGAGAAGAAGGGAGAAGGAGTGAAGAAGGAGAGTCTCAACCTCGAAGGTCCAAAGGCCACTTCAAGGGAAAAGCAACTGTTAGAACCGGAGAGCAATTTGCGGGAACGGCAAAAAGGGTGAAAACCGGGGAAGAGATTGATTACAAGGTCCAGGGGATGATCAGGGACCTATGGGAGTCTAAGCAAAGTGTGGCAAAATGCATTGGACCCATAGATGCTTTTGCCTCCTGGATAGCTGATTCCCCGATCCAGCGGGGAAAGGTCCCCACGCTAGACGCTTATGACGGCTCGTCTAACTCCAAAAGCCATGTTGGGCGGTTTGAAGGGCAGATGGCTCTATTTTCAACGGATGAGGCCGTAAAGTGCAAGGCTCTAGCATCCACCTTCAAGGGGAAGGCGCTGGGATGGTTGTTGGCCCATAAGCCCCGCTCCATTTGCAGCTACGAGCAGTTACGGACGTCGTTCCTGAATTCGTTCGCGGGCGCTGGGGAGGTCGCAAGACCGAAATCGGATCTATGCGGTGTGAAGCAATATCCCGGAGAAAGTACAAAAGCATACATTACTCGGTTTAGAAAAATGACCGAACAAATCGTGGACCTAACGAGAAATGACATCGAGCTGTGCTTCTTGGGAGGATTGACATCCTATACCTTGAGGCAAGAGTTCGCTTGTCGAAAGCCCGAGGGAACGGAGGAAATGTACAATCGAGCCATTGCTATGGCCGGAGTTGAGCCCTCGTTCATGGAAGATGCCCGCAGGAGTATTAGGGATAGGCTCGAGCCCGCTCATGACTCAAGGTACCACGCTGGCTATTCGGGGGCAGTGGCGGCCGAAATAGAGGAGACTGAGGGGCACGACCAATTTCAAAAGAAATGACAGCACCTTCACTCCTTTGATAGCCCCAAGGACGGAGATTCTGCGGGCAGAAGCCCTGCCTCCTCCCCCACCCCTAGAAAGAAAGCCTTATGAGGCGAACAAGAAGAAGTGGTGCGGCTACCACGAGAGCCATGGGCATAACACGGATGAGTGTTTTCAGATGAAGAAGATAATACAACAGAAAGTCGAGGCCGGAGAATTGAAAAAGTGGATCGAGGGACCCAGCAATAAAGGAGGGGCCCCACGGGGACATGTCCAGTATGTTAGGGATAACGATGCCGACGGGGAAAAACGCTATGACATCCTGTATATCGGGGAAGAAGCCCCGAGCAACACCCAGCTTTCCATTCAGATCAAGAAATTGGAAAAGGTGTTCCTGATACCAGCCTACCCACCCGAGCAAGAGGAAATGATCGGGTTCAGGAGGAGCGAGCTGGCCTCCACACTCTTCCATTCAACACAGCCATTGACAATCAAGATGGCTATTGGTAGAGCGGATATTGGGAGGGTCCTCATTGATACCGGGGCTTCACGGGACATACTCTACTTCCATTGTTTAGAAGAAATGGGGATGTCCGAGGCGCACTTAACCCCATATGCGGGCTTGTTGGAAGGGTTCACGAATCATACGGTCTACGCAAAAGGGACCATTGACTTCGAAGTGACCATTGGAGAGAGGCCGTTCGAAAAAAACAGCCCGTGTCACGTTCATGGTGATCGATCTGAAGTCCCAGTACAACGCAATCTTGGGAGTGACCGCTCAGGCTGCCTTAGGAATCGTTGCGTCAATCCCTCACCAGAAGATCAAGTTCAGCACCCCCGCAGGGATAGCGTGCATCGAGAACAAGCCCGAGCTTTTTCTCAAAATAATAGAGAAGAAAAGAAGGGAGAGCGCGATGGAGGCAAGATTGGTAAGCCCGAGGGAGGCAAAGAAGGTCAAACCAACAGCGACAGGACCGAGGAGGCGGCCATGATTGGAACTTGTCGTTCCATTCAACACGGGCTGAATTCAAACGGAGTAGGAGAGCCCGTCGTATTGCCGCAAAGACCGAGCAGATAGACATCGTGATCGATTCGCTGCACGACAGGGAAATAAGGGACATCCGCCCCAACGATGCTCTGGAGGATGTAGTCATAAACCCCGCTTACCCCGAACAAACGGTCAAGGTAGGGCTGGAAATCCCCGCAGAAGAAAGGAAGATTCTGATCGAGCTGCTGCGAAAAAGCGCGGACATATTTGCCTGGACTGTCGAAGATATGAAGGGGTTAAGTAGAGAGGTCATCGAGCATGAACTGAACGTCGATCCCACATTTACCCGGGTCCTCCAGAAAGAAAGATACTTTTCGCCGGAGAAGAAAGCGGCGATCAAAATCGAGGTGGATAAGCTACTGAAGGCAGGAATCATAAGCCCGATCAAATATCCGAGATGGTTGGCCAACGTCGTCATGGTAACCAAAGCAAATGGAAAGTGGAGGATGTGCGTGGATTTCACCGATTTGAACAAGGCCTGCCCTAAGGATTGTTACCCTCTTCCCCGGATCAATCAATTAGTAGACTCTATCGCCGGGCATAGGGTGTTAAGCTTCATAGATGCGTACTCGGGCTACCATCAGATCAAAATGAAGGAGGATGACGTCCCTTCGTGCGCTTTCTATGCCGCGGGCAAAACCTACACATTTAACAACATGCCGTTCGGCCTCAAGAACGCAGGCGGCACGTATCAAAGGATGGTAGGAATCGTCTTGATGATCAATTAGGCCGGAACCTGGAGGCTTACATCGACGATATGGTTATCAAGACCAAGGAGACCTCTCACGACATTGATATGGCAGAAACCTTCACCAACCTCCGGGAAAATAACATGAAGCTCAATCCCTCCAAGTGCGCTTTCGGAGTAAAGGCAGGAAAATTTTTGGGGTTCATGGTAAACCAAAGAGGGATCGAAGCAAACCCCGAGAAAATCACGGCGTTGATAAACATGCAGCCCCCCAGATGCGTTAAGGAGGTGCAGAAGCTTAATGGCCGCATTACGGCTTTGGGAAGATTCATTGCTAAGTCAGCCGAAAAGTGCATGCCTTTCTTCAAAACCTTAAAAGGAGGAGGAGAGAAGGGCTTCGAGTGGAACGAGGACTGCCAGATCGCTTTCGAGCAAATAAAAGCTTACCTGGGAAAGCCGCCGCTATTGAGCAAGCCCGGTGTTTGGGGAGGAACTCTACGTCTTCTTGGCCGCAACAGATCATGCAGTGGCCGCTGTTTTGGTAAGGGAAGAGGGCAAACTTCAGAAACCCGTGTATTATGTCTCCAAGGCACTTTCTGCTGTGGAAGGCCGCTATCTAAACATTGAAAAGCTAGCTTTCGCCTTGCTGGTGGCCGCTCGGAAGCTGCGGGCATACTTCATCGCCCACCCAATCACGGTTTATTCAGACACCCCGCTGAAGAAGATACTCCATAAGCCCGAATCCTCGGGGAGAATGCTATCGTGGTCCATAGAACTGACTGAATTCCAGATTACCTACTCCCCGCGGAAGACCATCAAGGCACAGGCACTGGCAGACTTTGTGGCAGAGACCACATTTGAATCAAAGGAGATCGAGCCGGACGGAACCCCAACCTGCAAAGACAAAGAAAAAGAGAGGCGAGAAGGCAATAGTTGCAGGGGAGAGACCGGAAAATTGCTGGTCGTTAAGTGTGGATGGATCCGCGGGAAAGACAGTCAGCGGCGCCGGAATTCTCTTGACCGCCCCGGAGGGTCAAAGGTTCAAGCGAGCCTTGAGATTTAAGTTCGCGGTCTCAAACAACCAGGCCGAGTACGAGGCATTGATAGCGGGTTTGGAATTAGCCCGGGACATGAAAGTATCAAAACTGGTCGTGAAGAGTGACTCACAACTAGTAATAAACCAGGTGAAAGGGGAATACGAAAACAAATCACCCGGTTTTGGTCAAATACAAGGAGCTCGCGACGGACTTGTTAAAGGAATTCGAATACCATGAGCTGAACCAAGTTAACCGGGCCGAAAATTCCGAGGCGGACTTGCTCTCCAGGATCACAAATGAGGACATTGCCAAGCTTAGTGTGGACTGCTGGATAGAGTTCACCGAGCGCCCAGCCATCGACAGAATAGAGATCCACCAAATCGGAGATTCGGAAAAAGATTGGGTTGACGAGATCAGGGAATATATCGAGCGGCAAACCCTCCCCAACAACCCTGACCGGGCAAGAGTCTTGATGAAACAGGCTGCTCGATACACAATTATTGATGGCGTGCTTATCGGAGATCCTTTACCAAACCACTGCTGAGGTGTGTCAGGTCCGAGACAGTCACCAACCTGTTATATGAAGTTCACGAAGGCGTGTGCGGAGGGCATCCCGGAGCCCGGACTCTATCCGACAAAATCAGATTCCTCGGGTATTATTGGCCCACAATGAAAAGAGATGCAGAAGAAGACTACGTCCGCAAATGCGACCAATGCCAGAGGTTCGCCAACATACCAAGGCAGCCGTCCACCGAGCAGAGTTTGATAGTCCCAACTTGGCCTTTTGATATGTGGGGGATTGATTTGATTGGGCCTTATCCCAAAGCGCCCGGGGGAGCGCAAATGGTAGTGGTTGCTGTGGACTACTTCACAAAATGGGTTGAGGCAAAAGCACTGGCTAGTACTACGGAAGCAAGCATCATCAAGTTCGTACATGATCACATCTTCTGCCGGTTTGGTCTACCGCGGGCTATTGTCTCCGATCACGGGCCCCAATTCCAAAGCAAGTTCACGGCGGAGTGCAAGAGACTCAACGTGGAACATCGACAATCCTCAGTCGCAAGACCACAGGGAAATGGACAGGCCGAGGCCGCGAACAAGTTGCTCATGACCGCTTTGCACAAAAGTTTGAAGGGAAGGAGTGGTCGCTGGATGGAAGAGCTCAGTACTGCTCTATGGGTTGTCCGAACCACGACAAGGAACTCAACGGGAGAAACCCCTTTTTCCCTGACATATGGATCAGAGGCGGTCGCACCTGTGGAAGTAGCCTTGCCCACGTATAGGGTCGCCCAATTTAATGAAGCAGAGAATGAGGAAGCCCGCAGAAAAGACTTAGACTCTACCGAAGAAAAACGGTTGGAAGCGCGGGCAAAGATGGTCAATTATAAACAGAAGGCAAAAGTCCATCATGACAAAAGGGTGAACAGGAGATCGTTTGCCGTGGGAGACTGGGTTCTGAGGAAAGTTGAAGTCACAGGGAGGCAGCCCGGATACAACAAGCTTTCGCCCAACTGGGAAGGCCCTTATCAGATTGCCCGCATAATCAAAGAGGGAACCTACAGGCTTCTAACGGCAGAAGGAAAAGACTTGAAAAACGCCTGGCATAGCGATCATCTGAAAAAGTACTACCTTTAGAAGACAGAATGGTAGATCTTGAAATCTTTTTGCAATCAATAGCAGTTAGAAATTGGGGAATTACTCATGTATTGTAACGAAATGGCAATGTAATCTGTTCGAGTAAAGTAATAATACTGCTATCGTTCTATGAAATTATTCAAGTATGTTCGTTCTCAAAACGCGGTCATGTGCTCACGAGCCAGACCGCATGCCCGCGATACGGATGCCGTTCGCAGCCTACGAACGATGCGCGGTCATACGCCCTCGAGCTAGACCGCAGGGCCCACGTCTTACGCCCTTGAGCTAGACTAAAGTGGAGAGAATGAATTCCTTGGTGGGATCATTTCCTTGTGAAATTCCTAAGACCCAAGATGCGCGGTCATACGCCCTCGAGCTAGACCGCAGGGCCCACGTCTTACGCCCTTGAGCTAGACTAAGGTGGGAGAATGAATTCCTTGATGGGATCATTTCCTTGTGAAATTCCTAAGACCCAAGATGCGCGGTCATACGCCCTCGAGCTAGGCCGCAGGGCCCACGTCTTACGCCCTTGAGCTAGACTAAGGGGGGAGAATGAATTCCTTGGTGGGATCATTTCCTTGTGAAATTCCTAAGACCCAAGATGCGCGGTCATACGCTCTCGAGCTATACTGCAGGGCCCATATCCTACGCCTTTGAGCTAGACTAAAGTGGGAGAAGGCGCGGCCATACGCTCCCGAGCTAAACCACGCGCGTGGAAACAAAGACAGTTCGTGCGAGAACAACCCTTTAAGCTATGTAATCAAAAGAGTGATAACAGAAGAGCACGCAAGAAAAGAAGTCAATAGCAAAGCTGGAAACAATTATTCACATACAAACCAAAAATCACTTGTTCGAGAATGTCCGAACCTACACTATTACAAAATTTCCCGGGATGCAACCCGGTCTGATCTTCAAAAGGCCGGGGGAGGAGCATTCTCCATTGCTATGTCCTAGCTCATGCATTTTCCGACGTGGTAGGGGTGAATTGAACTTGGACCAATTGTAAATCCTGCTCTTTTCAAGGCACTAAAATAAATTCTCATTTAATTAAGGTTAATCTGCAACTACCATTTCTTCAAACCCAACCGACACTTCTTAAACCAATAAACTATGCTTATGTCTATCCCTATATGTACTCCACTAAGTTAACTATTCTTCTCATTCTGAACTAGAGAGGACAAAATGGAGATCCCTCTAATAGATCTTGGTAAGCTAGATGGCGAACAGAGATCCGCAACCATGGTCCTTCTCCACCAAGCTTGTGAGAAATGGGGATTCTTTCAGGTATAAGAAATTACATTCAGTTTTCTAAATACAAGCACTTGATATAACATGGGCTTAATCTCCGCAGATTGAGAACCATGGAATTGACAAGCAGCTGATGGAGAAAGTTAAGCAGTTAGTGAATAAGCATTTATGAAGAGAACATGAAGAACAGCTTCTACGATTCAGACATAGCTAAGAGCTTCAAGAGTTTCAAGAATAAAGGCAGTACAGATAGCATAGACTGGGAGAGTACCTTCTTCATTTGTCACCCGCCCAGATAATCGAATCAATGACATGGCTAACCTCTCAGAGGAACTTCGGTGAGCAATCAATCATAAAATTTATCTGCCAGATTCCGCATTGAACAGTTAACACTAGATCAGCCTGCACAAATGCCTAAAATCACAATGACTGCGAATATTATGCATAGCTCAGTTAGTAGTCAAATCAATCCTGAATTTCAGTTATGGGGAAAAAGTTACTAACGGAATCGTACAATAAACTATCTAGATTATGTACATGTG
>JAOWBW010003558.1:0-25782 GCA_026119855.1 Campanula takesimana | reverse complement strand
AATAAGCTGGCAACAAGAACTGTATAGGGACAATAAATACTACCCCAATACAAGCCCAGAGTTTATTAACTCATACAAGATCGTCCTTACCAAATATAAAGGACACTAACTTCAACAAGAATATCCTGCTGAGTAAGTTCCCAGCTAAGTCGAGCCTCACTGCGTACTATCCCCTGCTTTCCTGGGGGGGGGAAACATAAACAAATAAAGGTGACATAAGTCTCAGTAAGCTATTAACATGCAACTATATCATGTTATCATGCATACAGTAGATACTCAACTAAACATATATCAAGTATCATCAAGTAACAAGTATAGGAGAGGCTAAGCCAACCCAACAAGTAATCAAGCTCAAGAAGGTTCAGGTAACAAGTAGTCAAGTAGTGCGAGAGGCTAGACCAGCTCACAAGATGCACATAGGCCTATCACGCATTGTACCTGAATCCTTCCTTATTCCTCCCAAGAATACATTTGTTGTCGATGCTTTTCTAGCTGAGGACAACCAAGAACAAGAACAAGAACTACTGTGGCAGTATATAAGAAGACCTGGTAACCAGTGTCATCCACAAGACAAGATCCATGAGGTGAACAGGACAGGAGTTAGCATTCACTTAGGTCAGGCTTATTGCTCCAACCAAGGAAGCTATGCCCTTACTATGGCCGTAGTAAGGGGTCAGGCGGAATACATAGGACCCGATTGTCACTTAAGCCCCGGCTCTCGCGACAAGCGTGAACCTATATATTTTCGAACAAGCAAGGAGAACCAGCTGGACTCACACAAGAATGCACAAGTAGATGTTTACTTGAACTACGAGAACAAAACTTAGTCCCTTATTAGTGGACTATTCTTTATGCACCATGTATCATGTATCATGTGCTCACGAGAATATGCACCATGTAATTATGTATCATGTGCTCACGAGAATATGCACCATGTAATTATGTATCATGTGCTCACGAGAATATGCACCATGTAATCATGTATCATGTGCTCACGAGAATACAAGTATCCATACGCAATTATTGCAAATACAAACCAAGATAACACTGGCACATAAGGTGTCCATGTAACACGATCAATCCAGTAAGAGTCCATTAATAACAGACTTCAGTCAAGTAGTAGGGTATATTACTTTGTTACATGCCAAGTTTGCACGTACATATTCATATCACGTTTAACACATTAAAGTGTCTATCACGATACCCTTACTATCAAATAGAGCCCAATACCTTAGACTCTAAACACGTAGTAGAATAGAGGTCACATCATACCTAATCACAGTCATATCTCACGTATATGTATCGTTAGTAATCGAATACATTTTCTCAACATATATTGTGTTCTGTAGTTATTCTTATTACTTAAATCGTAGTATTCACGATTATATGAATTATCTTCATATTACACTAGTCCTTATTTTCTTAGGACCCATTTCAAGACAAGATATCTTCTTTATATTTTATATACTTCATTGAGTATATACACGATTAAAAAACTAAATCATTTACACTTTAGTGCTTATTTATAGCACTTCCATATATACACGTATCAAGTTCAGGTATGTAGTAGAGTTAATCATCTCTATCTAGTTCATAACCCAATTCTTTGGTTATTCATACCATGTACCAATTAATCAAGAAGCACATTCTATCAAGTAAATATATGCAAGATTTGCATATACACATCAAGACTCTTTCAAGTTTATTACCATACACCTATATTGGTGTCAAGGCACGTACAAGATTTTCTAATCTATATTCAAGTCTTAATCCAATTATTTGGATGTTCAAGTCATGTACGAGATTTTATTGTTATACTTCAAGTTACTGTCTCATCTTAAGACATTCAAGACATTCAGGACATTCAGGACATACAAAGATATTATCATTCTTATATCCAATTTCTCAATCCATTTCTTTGGATGATTAAACATGTACAAGAGTTAATTATCTTATAATTCGAGTTAAGCTAGGTAGATGAATTATACATCTTTCACGTACTATTTTCCAAACCTTTTCTTAGGACATTCAAGCTCTAGACATTAGTTGTGTCCCTAAGGTACACAAACATTTGAATTCAAGACACATAAAAGAGTTATACTCTTATATTCAAGTTATCATTTAATTATGATTCAAGTCCACATTTATTTGTTCACAAAGAGACTATTTTTCAGTAATAGAGTGTTCTACAAACACTTATCTAGGCCTCTAGGGTATAGTACCCTAAACCTAACAAGAATACTTCGAGTTCAAATTAAGTAAATGAGCTATACTACTCATACTTACAAGTTCTTAATCCCCCTACATAGGATATTCAATCTCAAGTCATTGTTTTAATGCCCTAAGGTGCACAATCATTGGCTTCAAGACAAGCATAACACATAAGTGCTTGTTCATAGCACTTTCAAGATATATAAAAGAGTTTGTTACTCTTATACTTAAGTTCTCATTTGGGTTCTATAAGTGTCCATGACAAAGACTAAGTTCTCATTTTAATTCAATGAGTATACACGTTTTAAAACCAAGTTCTGATGCCCTTAAGGTGTCACAACACTTGCTAGGACATCTTATACTAAGGTTATATGCCTTAACTAGAGTTACTTCCAACTTATACAAACTTAAACAACATTTTGTTTTTCAGGTAACTGTGTCGGTCGCCTAAAATGGCATGTGCGGTCGCACACAAGCAGGTCAATTCTTTTGAAAAACCTTTCAGAAAGTTGGGCGGTCGCCCAAGTATTTTTGTGCGGTCGCACAAGGTACCAAAATGCGAAATTTTTATTTCTTTCCCAGGTTAAGAAATTTCCCGTCCCAAGCGTAGGAGTAACTTTTATTAACTCTTAGGCAATACCCAAAACATTATTTCAGGCTCAATTCATTTCTTTTACCGTCCCATAAATAATAGGACAATTTCCTTTTATTCCAATTTAATATTTCACCGTCACCAAAAGTATAAGTACACTTTTATTTTATACTAATATACTCATCTAGGGATACTTACATTCATTTCCCCGTACCACAAATAATGGTACAATTTTTTCTAATAATATTTAAATCAAGTTACTATTTTACCGTCTCACGAATAGGAGTATAATTGCCTAATATATATGTTTGCAAACCCATTTGGAATTTAGGTTCAAGTTCTCGGTTCTGAACTAATATAGAAATACTCCCTTCGTACCAATTTTTCACGTATCACAAAAATTGCCCAAAACACAATTTTAACAAGACCAAGTAGCGGGAATAACATATATGCATGTTATTACAAGTAAGGGGGAGTCAATAACTTACCTAGTCAAAAATCAAGTTGACCCAAATTAATTTCTGATCGGCAGGAAACGCTCTATTCAACGCCACGAATATTTATCCGGGACCAGAATCACGAACGGAAGAATAATTAAGCTCGAGGAGTCGAAAATAGGAAGAATCCTAAACCTAGCTTTTAGAACAGAGGAAGGCAACGAGAAGCAATTAAGGAAAAATGCTTCTCTGAGAAGAAGCAACACATTATATACATTCAAGTTTCAAAAATTTCCCTTTGGCCCCTCAGGTTCTAACTTTGACAAAAAGGCCCCTAAAGTTTCAACTTTAACATTTAACCACTTAATTTTCTAAAGTAGTTAAATAATTAACTCAAATAAAATAGCATATAAATATGCTAGCCAAGAATTTAACAAGCAAGTCAAAAATTTAACAAATAAGTCAAATATTTAACGAAATTAAGGATGGGCATTACAGCCAGCATATGTGCTAGGCATGTTTCCGCTGTGTATAATCATGTTTGGTTTAAATTTTCTTGTCTAGAACTCGTGGTGTGAGCTATCTTAGCTCCTTACTCTAGAGTATATATATCATGTCAGTTTGTTATAAACAGTTGTCATCCAGTTTCTTGTTAGTTTCTTGATTCTTGTTATTCACGTGCACCAGGTTCGAGGTTCTATTAGGGGATCCCGGGACCTGGGGGCGTGTCATTGTAGATTGCGAAGCCCTTTGAGACCTTCGGTGCCAAATTGAGGAAGCTTCCAATGTTGCACATGACTCTGTCAGGGACACTGAAGTGAATTTATTCTTGCCGAGGGAGCCTTTAAAACTTGATCGTACTCCCTAGAGTGACACCCTGATTAGGAGTGGAACGAGAAGGGCCTATCCTTGATCGGGGGAGCAAGTATGAGCATACATAACAATAAGGTGCTTCTCGACATTCCTTTTGAGAGACTTTGAGGATAGTCTCACACATCTTTTTGAGTGTAGACCTAGGGCTCATTAACTGTCAAGTAAAGCAAGAGAAACTCTCTCTCTTGAGTCACATAGCCCCTAGGGCATCATTACTTGTCGAGCAAAGCAAGAGACTTGTCCTCGTGTGGGGGAACAAACATAAGAGGACATGGCAAGAGCTACCATATTTCTCGGGAGTCCTTCGGAATACTTTAGAGGCACATGCTTGTTGAAGCTTGAATTACATGTTGTTGCTCGCTGCCCAAACCAACTGACTAGCTGGGGATTATTTTGTGCAATCTCGTACCCTTTAATGCGTGGATCTTGATTACCACGGGCCTTCTTTCACATGAGCCCAAAGATGCACATTGCAAGAACAATCTTTTCAATAACCCAAAATGACCTTTGATGGTGCCATATCTCGTCAAGCCTTTTGCAATTCCAAAGTTGTCTCGGTGGGGATTGACTTGCTGAGGAGACCCAATGTGGAACTTGTGCAGTTGTCATCTTTAGAGGCCGGAGATCTCCATTTCTCTTTCCCTTCTCTCTCTCACTCTCTCATTTTTTTTATGACGCACCCTGTTTTTTGCCTAGACCGCCCTTTCGGGTTTTCAATCTAGCGGGCATCTCTTTGCGTCTTCCTTTTGAATCGATTAATGAGGAAGTGTTCATTGACTCTAGCGGAGGATGAGAGACATGTGATTTTGCGGTGAACACCTTTTGTCACTAATGATGAGTGACATTGACTTGGCTAGGGAAGTATCCCCTAGTATTGACTTTGTATATATTTGTTAAATGACTCACGAAGGCAAGTAAGTCATTAAGAGAGAAGAGAAGGAAAGACCCAATTTGATTGTAAGAAATTGGGAGTATGTAGAAGGAATAGAATCCCTAGACTCGACAAGGAACGGAAAGTGATTCCAAATCTAGAAAAGTTGTTCAATCTTGAGGTGATTAATTCATTGGCAAATGAATCGTACAAAGATGTCTTGACAAGTTTGAGATGAAGGCCGATCACCCTAACGCGCTAGGGCTAAACATATCTTATTTCTTGCATGAGACCGGACCCGAAGGTTGCCTACGTTCCTCCAGTGAAGAGTCTCAGGTCACCGTAGTTCTTATGGATTCTCCATTCGCAGTGATGAATTGTTGCTTTGTCGTGATTGTTGTCGATGTTGCTTCGTCCTTCATTTGGTGGAATGATGTTGTTGTTGTGAACTTCTTTGAATGAAGGGGGATTATTTTTTTTATTTTTTTTTTGTGCTCTAACTTTTGCCTAGGTTGATTTGAGGGTTTTCAACCTAGCGAGCTTTTTTTTTTTTTTTTAATCCCCCTTTTCAAAACTTTGCTTGATTTCTCCATGGTTGTTGCTCCTTGATGTCTTGGATTTGTCTTCGTCGTTGATGTCGTCGTCGATGTTTAGGCTCTAGGCGTTCAAGTGATAGCCTTCGTTCTAAAATGTGTTTAGACATCTTTTCATCATTTTGCCAAGAATTAAATTGAACAACTTGGAAGAGTGTATGAGGATAAGAACAACTTTTTATTTGATAAGTGACTCAAAATTTAACATGGGACGAGAGAAAACTTTAATGCACACTTAAGAGGACTTTGACTCTTTTTTTTTTATTCCTATTACTAGGTAGAGAAAGAGAAACGGAGATTGTTGTCGTCGTCGTAGACCTCATCATCGTTGTAGTCCTCATTGTCGTTGTAGTCCTCCATGTCGTTACTCGGGTTGCTCGGGAACCCTTCGTCGTTGAAGCTTGTCTCACATGAGGACTCGGCCACTTATCAGAGCAAATTTTCAACTCTAATACCCGCATCATACATGCTTGCAAAATCCGGATAAAAGGCCCCACTAAGATGAGTGTGGTAGTCTATTTCAAACACTTCAAGAAGATGTCCATTTGTTCCTTCTTTGAGGGCCTATCAATAATCTCGGCTAACTTGTCATTCCAACGGCGAGAAAAGCCCCAAATGATTCATCACCCTCTTGCACGGTGCTCTCCAATTCTTTCTTGGTGGTACGGAAGATAAAATTGCCTTGGTATTGCTTCTTGAAGGCAAGCATAGCGGCATCCAAATTGAGGCGGGTGGAAACCGGAAGACCCATATACCAATCTTTTGCGACCCCCTCGAGAGTAAGTGGGAAGCATTGTACCATTATTTGAGGAGACATCTTCTTCGGTAGCATGGCCCAAATGTAGGAGTCGACATGAGCATCGGGACAAGAGGTGACTTTGAACTTGCCAATATCGGGCATCTTGAATTTTTGGAAGAGCCACCATAGTGTTCATGAGAAAGGAAGCATGATGGAGATCGGAGCTTGCTCCTTTATTCAAATTTAGTCCACTAAAACGTTGGTCAATGTAGGACATGAGAGTGTTGACCAAACCGGTATCGATGCTTTGGGCCTTTCTTTCATTCGTGAGCCCCTGCAATTGGTTCTTGAGTTTGGTAACTTCTCTCTTATGGGCCATTTCCACATGCTCGTAACGGGCTCGCCATAAACCATCCTTGCAGCGGACATCCTCGGCTAGTCTATCCATTTGTTCCCCCATGTCTCTTATTACGTTGAAGAGCCTTTCGTTGGACACGGAAGCATTCTCACCCTTGTTGTTGTTGCCGCTTGAAGCCATTGGACCTATGGAGAGAACACGATTGATCTTAGGTTGGCCCCACAAATACCTTTTGAATCAAATGATTTAACCCATGAACAAGAGAAAAGACTCAAACCACATAAAGAAAAATGACTCTTTTTTTTTATTTACAAAAGTCGGAAGGACGTAGTCCTTTTTGGGGTTTCTAAGAAAAGATAATGGAATCGTCACACTAGTATATAGACCTTCTCGCGGTCCCATATACTCATCGGATTCCACCACGCTTGTAATTCCTACATGTGACGGGATTAAACTAAATTAATGTAATTAAGCATACATGCGGGGACAAATTTTTTATTTTCGTCCATAATAACCACTTTAGGGACGGATTTTTATTTCGTCCATGACAACCGTTTGTTTCTCTTGGAAACGGCATGTATGATTTGATGACATTAGTTTAGGGAAATCTCGGTACATGAAAACCGACTTTGTCACGGAGTGTTAGAACCTGAACTAAGAATTGTGTGGCTTGTGCTCGGCTAAAGAGAGGCTTAAAGGTCACCCCTGGCATGTAGTCGTGAACTACGCCACGGGCTGAGGTTTACCGCTTCGTAAGAATCAAGGTCGAGTGGAGCTTGAAACTTCCTAGGACGGGCCTCGACGGGTTGGACTTGTGCGACTCGATTGTGAGCAATTAATAAGAATATGTGCATGTAGTGTGAGGTCAAGCCAAGTGACACAAATATTTTTTTTTAAAGAAAATGAAATCAAATAAGCACATAATTTACAACTTTCGAATCACCTGCGTGACCGATAAAAATAAACAGAAAGTAAAATTGTTCATGTGCAGGCTCGGTGCCCACACTGTCATTCTGTTCTGTTTCTGTGCACTGTTTCTGTTCTGGAAAATGGACCAGAAGCGCGCGCGTTTTAGTGCCTACTCGGGAGGCGCGCACGTTAGACTGAGAGAGGTGGAGGCGCCCACTTCTGGGCAGTACCTATAAATCAGTGGGTTCAAGGGACTGCCTTGACCCTAAATAAAAAATTCTTTCCCCTGCAGACATTGTTAGCACAGAAACATGGAATTGAAGGATAAGACGGAAGGCGCGCGATTCTGGTAATTGGGGTCGGACGCGCGCGCTTTAGGTCAAGAAGGCCAGAGGCGCGCGCTTCCCACCCTTTTTACCAGAATGCCCAGAAAATAGAAATAAGAACACCTAAAACTGAAAACGCAAGTTTAACCCACCTATATCCCCAGCGGAGTCGCCACTATAGATACCCCGGGAAACCGCGGCTTGGCTAGAGCGCCGAATTACCATAGGATGTCTACTTGATTTTAAGAGTCACCACCCACGTTTTAGAGGAACGCGAGAAAAACCTAAGAAAAGCCAATTATTTATGTACGAAAACCAGAGATTCGGGAAGAGAAGGGTTCGGGGGTTAGGTGACGGAGTGGGAAGTACCTAAACACCCACTCCGCCCCGCTTACGCGGGTCTTGCTACTTTTGGTGTTCTAATGCTAAATGTCCTTCAATTTAATAATAAGAGAAATGTGCTAACAATTATAATGAAAAGAAAGGGGAAATTTATAGAGGAAAAATAAAGGAGAATTGTTTATTTATTGATTTATGCTAAAGATTACATGTCGAATTATTGCTAGATAATTACATTAAGAAATGAGAATGTAAATTAATGTGGAATTAAAATGTTGGGATGTAAACTTGACCAAACTTCAATAGTGAAGTGGCCTTTTGGTTGTATCCGTTTTTATGGAGATTGCATACATATTAGAGATGAAGAAAGTAATTTAAAAGGTTTTTTGTTTAAGAAGTGATAAATATAGAATATAAGATAAAACAAGAATTTAGAAGAAGAAGATGGACATTGTACCTTGTGCTTGCAAGAGGAAGGACCAAACTTTGTGTATAATGACTACCTTTGAAAATGGACTTTTGTGTGTTTAGAGTGTTTTTGACTCAAGAATTCTTCCTCTTTTTCCATGGTGGAATGAAGAGGTATTTATAGGTGTAAGAAGAGTGTTTGTGGTCATAAAGATGGTTATTCCCCGGATCAAGCAAAGGCATAATGGCCTTGGGGGTTACAAATCAGAAAAGGAGGGAAATTTGGCAAAATCTGGGATTCTGGAGGCGGGAGGCGCGGTCCTCCCACCCCCCTATGGGAGGCGCACGCCTCCCACAAAGGAGGGAAAAGGAGCGCACGTCCCACCTTCAGGAAATCCATATTTTGGCCGAAAAAGTTAACTCCGTTATGCAGTTAAGTCCCAAAACTAACGAAATCAGTTAGAAACTTAACGAACACCACAAAAGTCAACAAAAACAAATGAAACAAAGACTCAAGGTTGAATTTGTCACTTAGTCAAATCCAAGACTAACGGAATAAGTCAAGAACTTAACGAAAAGTAACGAAAGTTAACGAAAAGTAACAAAACTTAACAGAAAAGAGGAAGACAAAGAATGTGCATGCAATCGGGACATGAGAGGTCCAAGGTGGGGTGTCTACAGGACCCCTTGTCTCGTACGAGACATCTCGTTTCTGTCCGGCTGATCTGATTTTCTGGTTTGAAAAAGGAACTTTGTTCGGTTCAAACACGTACACAGGGTTTCAGATCTGCTCCCCCCCTCTGTTTCTGAGTGTTAGGACCTTCCTAACGACGAAGAAACTCCCCATATATCATAAGGCTAACCTTTGTCTTGCAGGAGTACTTGCTAAATGTTTTATTCTCTGCTTTGCTTGCGTTTGCCTTTATGTCTGAACTACGACGGCCTGAGTTCCTCCACAAGAGGGTAACGTAGGCAGCCACTTGGCCCAGCCTTGCTTGTTTTTGTTTTTTCTTTTAAAAAAAAACTCTCTATTTTCTCCTTGTCATCTAGATCTTAACTCTCACACACGTGCACACATGTAGAATAATTACACTACATACCCTATAAACTCGGGTCCCAATCGGAGGACGGATGTCAGTCAGCACCCCCATTCTAACGAATGGCCCTTGCCGGTCTCTCCAAAGATGGTGTACCCACTCCGTGACACGCTCCTAGACTGTTTTTAATGGGGAGCCTTAGCCGTAAGCCTTGCATCAACCTCATGCATACATACTAGTTAATAAGACACTCGTCGAGACCGGTCGGTTCGATTCTTAGGGTTATTTTAATCTTTGGCCAAGATAACGCATTTTTACAATCTATAATCCTCCCTTGTGAATATGATGAATGTCCCTTCGGTAAAATGTTGAACAAAAGATTTTGAAAGAATGGAGAACCTCTCTACGGAAATCCGAGCTTGTGTTTTCCTACTTTCATTATTCTGTGCGGGATTGTGGATGCCATTTTGGCTTAGTTTCGACCGCACCGTTCAACATGTCCCTTTCGGTTGTCCCTTATAATTCACAAGGTCTGATTGCATCAATGCGTTGTTTAACAAAGTGTAAAACAACTACAGAATCACTTAGGTTTGGTTAATTTGAATGGTAGATTCCGATGAGAATATGGGACCCTTGCCCGAATTGTCCGTTTGGGAGAGTGCAATACAGTAGAAAAACAAGGGGCTCCTATTCTAGGGTGACAGAATCCTCTGTTCCAGGATGAACTAGAGTAGTAACCTCTCAAAATGGATTAAATTCCATCCGACCAATAGGATTAAAAACTGCAATCTGACTGTCAGGTAAGATGTCTCGTACAAGACATCTATGTCTCGTACGAGGCATCTCTCCTTTACCGTGATTCTGCCGTGTTGGTCAGCCCTATCTCATAAAAGCCTACTTGTTGGGACCCCAGCCTGGATTTGACACAGTTTCTGCGCTTTAGGTCCTTCCGATCAGCAAGCTCCATACTCCCAACATAATGTCAAGAGCCAAGTTTACTTAATAACTCAACGACCTCAAAGCTCGTCTAGAAGGAGAAATGGGTCAACCCTCCGAGGTGTATGCAACAGTCCTATACGCACGCTTAAAGAGGGAGATAGAAGAAGAATTCATAACCCGACTACGAACACAAAAGGAATTCTTCGACCGAGAAATCAAATTTCTCCAAGATCAGTTGCTAGCTCGAGGAGAGGAGGTCAACTCACTTCGAAAGGGCTTATTCATGCAAGAAGAATACTACGAAAGAAGATCGACACACTCCAAGCATGCCTACAAGCTCAAAGAGAGTGTTACAAAATGGAAGTTGAATCCAAAGCTAAGGCAAAGCCAAGAGCCTACCACAAGTACGAAGGCATCACTCAAAGCAGGATATTTGACATACTCGTGGAAGCCGGTAAAATCACACCAAGAAGGTCTCCTACTACTCCAAGGGAACTCCCCCCAAATCATGCTCACCACCTCTACTGCAAGTTCCACCAGTTCAGTGGCCATGATACAAACTCCTGCAACCACCTCAAAGATGTGATCCAAGATCTCATAGACTCTAAGCAACTAGGGTTCCTAATGTAGTGACAAACCCCCTCCCAACTGCAGGAGGAGGGATCAATGTAATAGAAATAACTAGTAAAGAAGAGGAGACTACTCGCCTAGTCCCAAATTTGGGCGAGAGCACTCCAAAGTTTAGTAATAAAACTTATTTCTATTACATGTTGTCTTATAATCAAGTAATAAGTATGAGAAATAAGAACTTTGTACGCGAGGGGGAAGACTTGCCATACTTCATGTTCCCTGAGACATGGATCGACCATAGGGGGAAGCGCCAACCGGGCTTTAAAATATTCAGTGACTGTGATCCGTACTCACTTGAAACAGAACCGATACAATTCTCGTGGCTACCTCGAGAATTAGGAGGTACCAAGGCCGAAGCATTTAGTGAGTGGGACTTTGTGTTGGGAGAAGACCTACTGCGCCAATTTCTCAACCTTTGCAAGCTAGAGGACACTCAGATCAATGCAATAGACAAGGGGGACGCTCCGAACCAAGACTACACCAAGCTCATCGAGAAGAGTGACGAGCCTATCCAGAATTGAAATATGACTGGGGGACCCATAGCAAGTGAAGAGT
This sequence comes from Campanula takesimana, assembly GCA_026119855.1. Lineage (NCBI taxonomy): Eukaryota > Viridiplantae > Streptophyta > Magnoliopsida > Asterales > Campanulaceae > Campanula > Campanula takesimana. Next base: position 13,965 of record JAOWBW010003558.1, on the reverse strand, counting down.
TCCTGATCCAAGAGTTAGGATGTACTCCCCATCCCCATAGAGAAAGAAAATTTGTAACTCTTACCTTAGAGTCAGATACCGCTACCGATGAGCTCACCCAAGAGGACTTGGATGCCATCGCGGAACATGTATTCCCCTACTTTCTTAATGAAAAAATAGATCTTTCTGAGTATCCCGAGATTGCTAACGTCGTAAATGATAAATTAACTAATAACTCTAACGAATTAGATAATAATGAGTCATATGACAAGATAGATCAAGAAAATGAACAAATTTAAAAGAAATTAATAAGTAAGTAGGTCATCGTGGCGGAAATGTTCCTATTGATGCCGAAGAAATGCAAACAGTTAATCTGGGGACGGACGATGATCCGAAAGAGACCAAGATTGGTAGTTTCTTCAAGGGGAAGACCGACAAGCCCTCATAGCGCTTCTCTGAGAATTCGTAGATATGTTCGTATGGTCCTACAAAGATATGCCGGGGCTAGCCAATTTGATTGTAGAGCATAAGATACCGTTGCTTCCAGATTCGAAGCCAGTCAAACAGAAACTCCGCAGAATTAAGCCAGAGTGGTCGGTACAAGTCAAGCAAGAGATAGAGAAACTCCTGAGTGTTGGGTTCATCAAAGTAATAGAGTATCCAACCTGGTTGGCTAATACTGTGCAGGTTTCCAAACCAAATGGAAAGGTCCGCGTCTGTGTTGATTTCCGTGATCTCAACAGAGCATCTCCGAAAGATGATTTCCCTCTTCCCAATATAGACATGCTCGTTGACAATACCGCGAAATATGAAGTCCGTTCATTCGTAGATGGATTCACCGGTTACAACCAGAGCCTCATGGTCGAGGAGGACCAACACAAAACAGCGTTCACCACACCTTGGGGGACGTTCTATTATACAGTCATGCCATTCGGACTTAAGAATGCCGGAGCCACGTACTAGAGAGCCGTAACTGCGCTGTTCCATGACATGATATATAAAGAGATGGAGGTGGACGTTGATGATATGATCATACACTCCAAAGGCTCTGATGGGCAGCATTTCGTGGACCTTAGAAAGTTCTTCGAAAGGTTGAGACACTACAAAATGAGACTTAATCCGGCCAAGTGCACGTTCGAGCTAAGGAACAGTCCTTGGATACATGGTCACCGAGCGCGGTATAGAAGCGGATCCCGCTAAGATCAAAGCCATCATTGATATGCCTCCACCTAAGACACAAAAAGAAGTCAAGGGATTCATGGGTCGCCTTCAGTATATCAGTCGTTTTATTAATCAACTCACGACGATGTGCGAACCCATCTTCAAACTCCTCAAGCAGAATGCATCCCTAGAATGGACCGAAGAGTGCCAAGAAGCCTTTGAAAAGGTCAAAGAGTACATAATGAATCCGCCAGTGCTGGTTCCACCGCACAAAGAGAAACTGTTGACCTTATACCTCACAGTCAATGATACTGCATTAGGGGCTATGCTAGAGCAAGAGCAACCCGATTCGAAAAGAGAGAATGTCGTATACTTTGTCAGCCGTCGCTTCCAAGGGGCTGAATTGAATTACTCTGCATTAGAAAAGTCGTGTGGTGCATTGGTTTGGGTAGCTAAGAGACTAAAGCCATACATGGAGGCATTTCCTGTACAACTGATTGCCAGAATGGACCCGATGAAGTACATCTTTGAGATGTCACATGTCTCCTCTAGGATAGCCAAATGATAATTCATGCTCGTGGGGTACGATATCACTTACATCACACAGAAATCCGTGAGAGGAAGAGTCTTCGCGGATTATTTGGCCGAATTTCCATGTGATGAAGCGAAGGGGGAAGACCCGCGATTCCCTGATGAAGACATCATGGAAATAGCAGAAAATAAGTGGCAATTATTTTTTGATGGTGCAGCCAATAAACGGGGATATGGCATTGGCATGTTTCTAGTAGATCCCTCAGATTTCTGCACTTCACTTGCAATCCGCCTTGATTTTGAGGCCACTAACAATATTGCCGAATACGGAGCTTGCATAGAGGGGCTTGAAGCAGCCTTAAAAATAAATGTGACCGAACTAGAGGTGTATGGAGATTCACAACTTATAATCTATCAGTCACTCAAGAAGTTGAAGGTACAAGATCCTACACTCCAGAAATACAATGACCATCTCCAAGACTTGGTCAAATAGTTCAAAGAAGTCACTTTCTACTATCTCCCTAGAGATAAGAACCGCTTAGCAGACTCGCTAGCCATGCTAGCATCACTTGTTGAAATCCTTGAATGGACTGAGGTCAAAACCTTCAAAGTCACGAGACGAACGATTCCTGCTTATTACTCAATCATAGACCTGCACGACTGCAAATAAGAGTGTAACTCTGTGAATGCCTTAGATGATAAACCTTGGTATTATGATGTATGGCATTTCCTCCTAGACGGAACATTCCCATCAGATGCATCACCTAAAGCAAAGATAGCCCTTAAATGGTTTGCCGCCCAATTCGTTGTCATAGGTGATCGCCTCTACAAGAAATACCACGAGCAGTGTCTACTCTGTGAGGATGAGCACGAAGCCATAGAAATCATGGACCAAGTCCATCAAGGAGTCTATGGAACCCACATGAATGGCAATATGCTAGCAAAGAAAATTATCCGACTAGGGTACTATTGGGCTACTATGGAAGCCGACTGCACCGAGATGGTTAGAAAATGCCACAAGTGTCAGATACATGCCAACCTACAACACGCACCACCGTCCGTGCTATTCCCATGACATCCCCTTGGCCAATTTCTATATGGGGAATAGACGTCATTGGCAAAGTTTCACCGACAGGTCATAATGGGCACTCATTCGTATTAGTCGCCGTTAATTACTTCATTAAGTGGATCGAGGCTCAATCCTACAAAGTCTTAAATGCCAAAATGGTGGCTGGGTTCATTAAGACCAACATCATATGCCGATATGGGGTACCTCATGAGATGATATCTGTCAACGGCACGCACTTTGAGAAAGAATGTGACCAACTACTTGCAGAATACAGGATAGAGAGACATAAGTCGTCACCATACCGACCACAAACCAATGGAGCAGTCGAAGCTGCTAACAAAACCATAGAGACCATCATTAGGAAAATGGCTAAGCCTGGCAGAGACTAGCCCGACAAGCTACCTTTTGCACTCTGGGGCTATCGTACTTCAATCCGTACCGCCACCGGTGAAACTCCATACGCCCTAGCCTATGGGATGGAAGCAGTGTTACCAATTGAGTTAGAAGTACCGTCACTAAGGGTTCTCCTAGAAAACCAAGTGAACGAAGTCGCATGGTTGAACAGCCGTTATGAACAACTAGCCCTGCTAGATAAACGACGACTTCGAGCCGCCGAGCATATCCAAGCATATCAACGAAGAATGGCACGAGAATTCAATAAGAAAGTCAAATCCAGAAACATCAAAGAAGGGGACCTTGTCCTACGCGAACATCGTCTTGGACCATTCAATCCTATGGGAAAGTAGGGACCAAGATGGATAGGCCCTTACATAGTCAAGAAGATCTTCTCCGGAGGAGCGGCACAACTCGCAGACCTAGATGTAGATCAACTGCTGAAGCCCGTCAACATGGACAAGCTGAAAAAGTACTACTCATAAGTCCGTCCCCTATTTCAAGAAGAAAAAAAAAAGACAGCTCGCTAGGTTGAAAACCCGCAAGGGCGGCCTAGGCAAAAATTAGAGCAGATAGCACGAGAAAAGAAGCCCGCTAGATTGAAAACCTGAAAGGGCGGTCTAGGCAAAAATCAGGGTGTGCATATAAAAAAAATAGGGGACAGTCTCGTACGAGACACCTATGTCTCGTACGAGACATGTCAATCATCAGACATATTTTCTCTTTCTTAAACAAGAACTACGATGACCTGAGCTCCTTATTTAATTGATGTAAAAGGAGAACGTAGGCAGCCTTTTGGTCCGGTCTATTCAATAAATAAAATCAAAATCTTGTCTTCTTATTAATTGAATGCATTTCAAGAAAGCAATGAGAAAATTTCCAACATGAAAACCAACTTGCAAAAGAAAATAAATAAAATACTAAAAGTCTAAACATTGATCTATCTATTGCAATCTCTCGATACTCCTAAAAATCCCTTTCTTCCTTGACTTAGTAGGGACTTGACAACGGTCCACCTCGTCATTCCTTTTCCTCTTATACAAAGGTATCTCGAAACCGGGAGGAACATCAAGTCGACTGAACACTGAGGGAGTAAGCCTCGCAAACACATGAGGCCTATCTAGAGCTTGAAACTTACCGGGAAGTCCGTTTGCCCTCTTCTCGTAAAAGTCACTATCCAGAAAATCTTGAGTGGCATCTACTCTGACATTAGAAGGATCCTCCTTAGCTTCCTTCTTCCTTAAATTCAAGCTAGGCTCGAATTGGTCCCCCAACAGAGAGCGGCGAATTTCATCAATACCCTCGACACTGGGACGGAGTTCTATGAGAAACCAATCCAGATATTTATCCGATAAATAAATACTCCCTCCATCTTGACGGAGATTGGTCCAGTGATCCATAGTGGTGCCTTTCCCCAAGCACGAGCCAAGCTCGTAGAGAACCCTGAGTCCATGAAGGAAACGTCTTGAGGTCGTCCCCCTAACACGAAAGTGTCCTGCTGTTGACCGAATTGTCGCATTACCCTCCCTCTCTCTTTTACTTTAATCAAACGTGAAATCACCCAAATCATTTTGGGACATGACACCAATGATCGCTTCATTCTATTGAGGTTGGTCAAGGAGTTATCTCCCTACATTCCAAACACCCTCTTAAAACCCCCTTTTTTTATCATCAAGATCAAGAAGAACATTTTATCATTTATGTAGACTTTGATCAAGCAAGACCGACATTAGTCGGGCGAGATGGGTGTTTAAGTACTTCCCATCTCGTAACCTAACCCCCGAACCTCATAACAAGAATCTCTGTTTTTGTAATCAAACGTAGGCTACAATATTAAGTTTTTCTTATGTTCCTCTAAAACATAGGTGGTGACTCTACAATCTAAAACACGAATAGACATCCTAGGAATCCGACACGCACACTAGCCAAGCCGTGCCCTCCCCGGGGTATCTACAGTGGCGACTCTTCTGGGGACTGTTTGAGGGTTAAACTTGCATTTCTGTTCAAAGTCTACATTTTTTCTGGGCATTCTGTTCTCTGATGGGGGAAGTGTGCGCCTCTGGCCGTCTTGGCCTAAGGCGCGCGCGTCCCACACCAAGGATCAGAAGCGCCCGTATCCCATATGTTCTTCCTGTTCTTCTTCTCTTTTCTACACTAATCATTTCTTCAGGGGTTACAATATACATTCAGGACCAGGACAATCCACTGAGTCCGAAAGTTTGACAATCTCACAGGTTTGCCCAGAAGCGGGCACCTCCCTTAGACTCTGCGCCAGGAGCGCGCATCCCACAACACAGGCCAGAGGTGCGCGCTTCTGGGTGGTTTTCCAGAACAGGGACAGTTTCAGAACAGAGCAGAATGATTGGGGTGTGGGCACAGTTGCCTGCATCATGGACTGATTTGAACCTCTTAACTGTTTCATTTTGTGTTTTGTTTTATCGGTAACACGGGTGATTCGAGAGTTGTAATTATGTGCTTATTTGTTTTTCTTTCATAAAAAATATAAAAAATTGTTTTGTCACATGATGGACCTCAAACTACGTGCACAAACTCCTATGAATTGCTCACTATCGGGTCGCACAAGTTCATAACCCCAAATCCGTCGAGGCCCGTCATAGGAAGTTTCAAGATCCACCCGACCTCGACTCTTTTGAAGTGGTAAACCTCAGCCTGTGGCGTAGTTCATGACTACATGACGGGAGTGACCTTAAGCCTCTCATTAGCCGAGCACAAGCCAACACAATTCTAGTTAGGGTCTAACACTTCGTGACCAAGTCGGTTTTCATGTGCCGAGATTTCCCTAAACTACTGTCTTCAAAACATACATGCCAAGTGGTTATCATGGACGAAATAAAACTCCGTCCCCAAGTGGTTATTATGGATGAAAATAAAAATCCATCCCCGCATGTATGCTTTACTACATTAAATTAGTCTAATCCCGACATGTGTAGGATTCACAAACGTGATGGAATTCGATGAGTATATGGGACCGCGAGAAGGTCTATATACTAGTGTGACGATTCCTTTATTTTCTCTTTCTTAAACAAGAACTACGATGACCTGAGCTCCTTATTTAATTGATGTAAAAGGAGAACGTAGGCAGCCTTTTGGTCCGGTCTACTCAATAAATAAAATCAAAATCTTGTCTTCTTATTAATTGAATGCATTTCAAGAAAGCAATGAGAAAATTTCCAACATGAAAACCAACTTGCAAAAGAAAATAAATAAAATACTAAAAGTCTAAACATTGATCTATCTATTGCAATCTCCCGATACTCCTAAAAATCTCTTTCTTCCTTGACTTAGTAGGGGCTTGACAACGGTCCTCCTTGTCATTCCTTTTCCTCTTATACAAAGGTATCTCGAAACCGGGAGGAACATCAAGTCGACTGAACACTGAGGGAGTAAGCCTCGCAAACACATGAGGCCTATCTAGAGCTTGAAACTTACCGGGAAGTCCGTTTGCCCTCTTCTCGTAAAAGTCACTATCCAGAAAATCTTGAGTGGCATCTACTCTGACATTAGAAGGATCCTCCTTAGCTTCCTTCTTCCTTAAATTCAAGCTAGGCTCGAATTGGTCCCCCAACAGAGAGCGGCGAATTTCATCAATACCCTCGACACTGGGACGGAGTTCTATGAGAAACCAATCAGAATATTTATCCGATAAATAAATACTCCCTCCCTCTTGACGGAGATTGGTCCAGTGATCCATAGTGGTGCCTTTCCCCAGGCACGAGCCAAGCTCGTAGAGAACCCTGAGTCCATGAAGGAAACGTCTTGAGGTCGTCCCCCTAACACGAAAGTGTCCTGTTGTTGACCGAATTGTCGCATTACCCTCCGAGCAAAATAGAAAGAGGAATCCCTCAGACCCGGAAGGATGACCCTGTCGTATCTAAGGGTATTAGCTACAAACCGCTTCACTTTCCAAAAAGAGGGGTACCAAGCAATATCATCAGTCTCCACTTTGGCAAAAAGAAGGGCTCACTCCTCAATACTAAGACCCTTTACCAGTAGTTTCTGCCTATGGAAAGTGTAAGGAGAATACTCGATCGGAGAGTCCAATAATTTAAAATGTTATCTGAGCCAAATAGTCAACAATAATGGACTTCCCTGAGTCATGGAGCCGGTTCGGTGTAGCTCATCGAGACCATGAAGGGTCTCCCCCAAGATAAGAGGGATTATGTTAAAGGCCCATCCTCTAGCTTGCAGAACAATGTCTACGAGGTCTGTGTTCGCCATGCCACACTTGCTCATAAAAAGTGCGCTTCGGAATAAGCATAATGCCAAGAGGCAACACTGGGAATCCACCCCGTGACCACGAGTCACCCGACCTTTAAATCTCCTAAGCTAAGCGTGGAGATCAACATAGCGGTTATGAACATAACTCTGCGCCTCGGGGAGGCCTATGCTCAATAATTCCCTAAGAGACTCCGCCGGTACCTTGTCACAATTAGGAACCGCGATCACCCCGGTCAATGGCATATCCAAGATAGCCGCCATCTCCTCTACAGTAGGGACCATCTCATTAAGTGAAAAGTTAAAAAGATGAGTCGATGGATCCCATAAGTGTGTAACTCCCTTCAAAAGGTCCCAATCCGGTTTTAGATTCTTCAAGGTGAAGAGAATCTTAAAACCGATCATTTCCACGAATCTCTCAAGACGAGGTTTATTGAACAAGCGAAAGAATGTTACTAAGTCATTTTTGTAGCGTTCCACTGATTCTGAGTCCAAGGAGAACTCATCAAAAATTATTGATGAAGGGATGGATTTACTTGGGGCCATTGGGAGCAAAAGGTTGAGAATTCTACTCCAAAAGAAAGGTTCCCAGAACTGATTTAAGGCTGCATGGTATTCTAGGACGGACTAGATGTGTTTATATACAAGTTTGGATACCAAATCCTCGAGGAAAAAGGAGAAACAGCCGCAGATTCATGGGATGGCTCGTACGAGACATCGATGTCTCGTACGAGACATCTCCCCAGTTCAGACATCACAGCTCTGCTCAGATTCAGATTGCCCGACAGGTCAAAACATGTCTCAATCACCTCAGAAATGTACTCGAAACAATTCATACATCACATACAAATGACCCAACACGAATCAATCTCATAAAATTACCCCTCGGTTGACCAATCGGATGTGATTCAAGTCATTTACAAAGTCAGAAATCAAAACTAAAATTAACTAAAGTATTTGTGTGTTAGAAGTTAGGAATTAACTGTTGCATAGGTACAAAAAGAAAAATTGTCTTCGCCTACGCCGAGGCAATAAATACATCATCAATGAAAAGAGGGAATGGGGATCCTATCTACTCATACATCAAAAGGTAGAAGACGACGCCACCGCCACGTGATCATTCATCAGTCAGAGGCATTTTCCCGTAAGAAGCTAACTCTGCTGTCTGCCGAGCCAACCTGCCTAAGAGATCCGTAGTCTCTCTCTTCACCCTCTTGGCATAGGTCATAAACTGGGCAAGCCGTCCCGCGACCTCTGTATACTCAGCAATGGTCACCTGTTGAGAAGAAACAAATAGAAATACTAAAATCTTCAGATAAATGATAAACAGAGAGATGAAATGGTAAAATGATAGGAAATGACGGAAGAAGGGTCATAAATCATACCATGGTCGCATCGGCAGGAGGTACGAGTCCCTCAGGCATATCGTACTGGGCGGGAAGGTCCTCGGTACTCTCTATCTCCTCAGCCACGTGTAGACACCCCGCCTTGGACTGCTCACCCTGATTGAACGGTTGATCTTGTGTTTCTCCCGCTTTTAAGTGTTTCTCATTAGTTTCTGTCACTTCCGTTAAGTTCCTGACTGACTTCGTTAAGTCCAGGGACTAAACTGAATAACAGGGCCAACTTTCTAGTCCATTCTGTCAAAAATGCCTTCTCTGAGTCGCGCGCCTCTGACCATAGGAGCCAGAAGCGCGCACCTTCCGCCCCAAGGTGGGAAGCGCGCGCCTCTGGGCGTCAGTTACAGATTTCTGTCCAAGAATCTCTCCCTTGCTCTTCTTAGATGATTTTGCCCGGAAAGATTTCTTGGTGACTGATTTTTAGCACCAAAAACACTTTGTTTTCAACTATAAAAGCATCCCTTTTCCACCATTTGGAAGGACAGAAAAAATCTCTTTACAAAAACTATACCAAAATCATTTCAAGGCTTTTTTCAAGTAACTCACCAAGAAATGTTGGAAGGTCTTCAAAGTATAGGTAAAAGTCTACTTCTTCCCTTTCTTCTGTACTTCATCTCTTCTCTCTTTTACTTTAATCAAACGTGCAATCACCCAAATCATTTTGGGACATGACACCAATGATCGCTTCATTCTATTGAGGTTGGTCAAGGAGTTATCTCCCTACATTCCAAACACCCTCTTAAAACCCCCTTTTTTTATCATCAAGAACAAGAAGAACATTTTATCATTTATGTAGACTTTGATCAACCAAGACCGACATTAGTCGGGCGAGATGGGTGTTTAAGTACTTCCCATCTCGTAACCTAACCCCCGAACCTCATAACAAGAATCTCTGTTTTTGTAATCAAACGTAGGCTACAATATTAGGTTTTTCTTATGTTCCTCTAAAACATAGGTGGTGACTCTACAATCTAAAACACGAATAGACATCCTAGGAATCCGACACGCACACTAGCCAAGCCGTGCCCTCCCCGGGGTATCTACAGTGGCGACTCTGCTGGGGACTGTTTGAGGGTTAAACTTGAATTTCTGTTCAAAGTCTACATTTTTTATGGGCATTCTGTTCTCTGATGGGGGAAGCGTGCGCCTCTGGCCGTCTTGGCCTAAGGTGTGCGCGTCCCACACCATGGATCAGAAGCGCCCGTATCCCATATGTTCTTCCTGTTCTTCTTCTCTTTTCTACACTAATCATTTCTGCAGGGGTTACAATATACATTCAGGACCAGGACAATCCACTGAGTCCAAAAGTCTGACAATCTCACAGGTTTGCCCAGAAGCGGGCGCCTCCCTTAGACTCTGCGCCAGGCGCGCGCATCCCACAACACAGGCCAGAGGCACGCGCTTCTGGGTGGTTTTCCAGAACAGGGACAGTTTCAGAACAGAGCAGAATGATTGGGGTATGGGCACAGTTGCCTACATCATGGACTGATTTGAACCTCTTAACTGTTTCATTTTGTGTTTTGTTTTATCGGTCACACGGGTGATTCGAGAGTTTTAATTATGTGCTTATTTGTTTTTCTTTCATAAAAAAAATATAAAAAATTGTTTTGTCACATGTTGGACCTCAAACTACGTGCACAAACTCCTATGAATTGCTCACTATCGGGTCGCACAAGTTCATAACCCCAAACCCGTCGAGGCCCGTCATAGGAAGTTTCAAGCTCCACCCGACCTCGACTCTTTTGAAGTGGTAAACCTCAGCCTGTGGCGTAGTTCATGACTACATGAAGGGAGTGACCTTAAGCCTCTCATTAGCCGAGCACAAGCCAACACAATTCTAGATAGGGTCTAACACTCCGTGACCAAGTCGGTTTTCATGTGCCGAGATTTTCCTAAACTACTGTCTTCAAAACATACATGCCAAGTGGTTATTATGGATGAAATAAAATCTGTCCCCAAGTGGTTATTATGAACGAAAATAAAAATCCGTCCCCGCATGTATGCTTTACTACATTAAATTAGTCTAATCCCGACATGTGTAGGATTCACAACGTGATGGAATTCGATGAGTATATGGGACCGCGAGAAGGTCTATATACTAGTGTGACATTCCATTATTTTCTTAGAAACTCAAAAGGGATTCCGTCCCTCCGACTTATAAAAAAAAAAAAAACGAGTCTTTTTTTTTATTGGTTTTGAGTCGTGTGCCCAAGGTTGTGTTCTAAGCCTCTTCATGGACCGAAAGTGTTACTCAAGACTGGCAAGGGCCTCTTCTGCAATATATGTTCATTTGGTACCTACAGAGTTTACCGGGATTCAGCGAATCGGTTAGTTCGTGAAGTGATTACTCCAACAGCTTAGACAGCATCAATGGCCGGCGGATCCAACACCGACAACACCATGTCTCTTGAGCAACTCTCAGCTATGGTCTAACTTCTCCAAGAGGAAGTCTCCACTCTTAACAAAGAGGCCCAAAAAAAGGATGATCTTTGGCAATCCCATGTTGACAATCAAAGGGAGGCGCACGAGGCCGAAATGGAACAAATGAAAGAAAAGCTCACCAAGCTTACCAAAGGTAAGAACAAGAAAGGCGACGACGAGTCCGAATGGACCCAAGGCTTATTTGAGAGTCCTTATGTCAATGCTCGCACCAAGAAAATGGGGGAACCGAGCACCAAAAAATGAGCACAAAATGGTTGATTCAATTATGGCCTACATTGACCAACGTTTCAACGGTCTCAACTTGGGGAAAGGCTCCGATACAAGCCTTTATCAGTCATCCATCCTCATGAACACGATGGTTTCTCTTCCCGACAAGTTCAAGATACCCGACATAAGCAAATTCAAGGGCAACTCTTGCCCCATGGCACACATCGAGACTTACATATGGGCTATGGTTCCAAAGAAGGTCTCTCCCAAAGTTATGGCACAATGCTTCCCTCTTACCCTCGAGGGGGCGGCAAAAGATTGGTATGCTACTCTTCTACTCATGGTCCGTCTTGATTGGGACGCCGCCATGCTTGCCTTCAAGAGTCAATACCAAGGCAACACCACTCACCGCCCAACCAAGAAATAGCTTGAGAACACTAATCAAAGGGACAATGAGTCTTTTATAGACTTCACAAGAAGGTGGAATGACAAGCTTGCCGAAATTGTCGAGAGGCTTAATACCAAGGAGCAAATGGACATCTTTCTTAAGTGTCTAAAGATTGATCTCCGCACCCACCTAAGTGGGGCTTGCTATGCGGATTTATCTCAAATGTATGAGGCGGGATCCGAATGGACGAGCTGCTTAAAGAAATCAAGAATTGCTCCTAGCCCCTCCGTTACAAGGCTGCCTCTAACTCCACGAAAGAGGCTTTGGTCAATGCCGTCACTACCGATAAGGGGAATTATAAAAAGGTTCCTCCACCTCAAGGCAAGAGATCTCAAAATGACCGTGTCTATACGCCTCTCCAAGGCATGACTCAAACCGAGGCCTTCGAAGTTCTCAAAGCAAAGGGGCAAGTCACACCTATACAAGGTACCAACCCAAGTCCATCAATGCCAATCATGCTCATCACAAATATTGTGGCTACCACCAACATAGTGGCCACACCACCGAGGAATGTTCTGTCCTCCGCAATGTCATCCAAGATCTTATAAACAAGAAAGAATTCATAGTGCCTAGTGGTGACGATGTCAATGTATAGAGCTAGGAGAATTTGAGGAGACCACTCATTCAATCCCAATTGTGAATGAGGGCTCCAATGTCATGAATAAGATTGATAATTCTTGTTACATTGTGACTTACGATGAGGTAATGAGGGAAGTACTAGAGAATAGGAAAAAGAGGAAAGATGGGAATGTCAACGTGATAACTCGATCCGGCTGAGTCATAACGAGCAACCCCTCCACTTCTATACCAAGCACCTCTTCTCAAAGATCGCAAGCCCACGACGCTCCCGAAGACCCTTTATTGGTTCAACTCAAGAAAACTCAAGCCAACATCTCCATTTGGGACCTCATTGCATCCTCAAAGAAACACCGAGATCTTGTCATCAGTAATTTTGACGACACATCAATCTCTCCTGATACAACTCCCGAAGACCTTACTGCAATGATAGGCCACATTCATTTTGGCAATGTCATCACTTTTGCTGACATGGACCTTCCACTATTTGGGTCCGATCACAATGAGGCCATTTATCTCAAAGTGAGAGAAAGGGGGAGACCTATCTCAAGAGTGTTGGTTGATGGTGGTTCCGCACTCAACCTAATACCCGGTCGAATCATGGGCATACTGGGGCTAAAGAATTCAGATTTAAGGCCTTCTACTCAAGTAATCCGAGGTTATGATAGCACTGCCCGCACAGTCATGTGTATGGTTGAGATAGACATTGAGATTGGGAGCATGGTTATGTGCGTCCCATTCCAGTGCTCGATGTACCGTCTTCATTCAATTTACTTCTGGGGCTGACCATGGATACACAGTTCTAATGCCGTCCCTTCGAATCTCCATCAGTGTGTGAAATTCAGAAATGGGATGAAATAGTGACCGTTATGGCAGAAAATGTCACTATCCACAGAAAGGGGGAACACATTCACCAAATTCAGTATGGTTTAGCAGACTCTACCCTCTCCGGCGTCTCAATCAACGCCATTGACAGAGAAAGGGAAAACAGATCATGGACCCTCGGCAATCGCAAAGTCCTCCACATGATGAGGAATATGAACTACTTCCCTGGTTTAGGCCTAGGGAAATATCAACAAGGGAGGATGCAACCTATTGAGGTCCCTTTTGTGAGAACAAGTTCAGTTTGGGATATGAACCTTCCAAAGATGACTTGAACACGACACAAGCTATCAAGAATGAAAAGGCCTGAGCTCGTAGGGAAGGCCGTCATTATGAGATTCCCAATCTGAAACCTTGTCGCATGACACTAAATGGCTACTTTGTCCGCCAGGGGAAGATGTTTTGTACATGATATTTCCTGAGCCATGGGTTAACAGCAAGGGTATCAGAAAGCCCGGTCTCAAAATCTTCGCCGACTGTGAGATCAAAAATCTGAAGGAGAACCGACTCCGATGTCACCCCGAGAATGGTGGGAAAGAAGGTGACCATAGAGTCCGAAACAGAGATTACCGTAGGGGAATAATTAGCAGACTTAGCCTCCATGTTCGAGGAACTTGCCCTCATGGATGAGTGCCAAATCA
>JAOWBW010003557.1:0-25805 GCA_026119855.1 Campanula takesimana | reverse complement strand
TTTAAGAACGTTCCGCTTATTTACAAAAACGTCACCTCACATTTTGAAAACACGTTTTACACTAATACGAGCACGGTTTTTTTTTTTTTTTTTTAGATTTTCACAACCTTAAAGGGGGACAGTCATATTTATCCAAACCAAAGGGGTACATAAAAGGGGGAACAACAAAACTAACCCGTAAACTAACGACGAGTCGAAATCCTCTGTTCCACTTCGTGTACCACTTTATGTGCCACAACTGATCTAATGGCTCACAGTTATTGAGATTGATATTATTGTAATATTATGCAAACATGTGAACGGTTTGATTACAAGTGGTACATGGAGTGGCACACATAAGAGGTACAGGAGATCTCAACTCTAAACTACAACATTCTAAATGATTGACTATGCAAGTTCATATATATTTAACTAAGTTCTGTTAATTATCAGTCTTCTTTCCATTGTTTCAAAGTTCAAACTCAAAAAACGAGGGAGAAATTTAGAGAAAGAGAGACATACAGAGTGAGGAGTAAAAGGAGGGAAGTTTGGAGAGGGATTTCCAGTCATCTGAAAACGCATGTGAGGATCACATGACAAGTAGAGATTCTTCAGTACCAACCCAGATTTCCAGTTATCTCCGTCAGGAACCGTTAATTGTATGGTCTTCTCCGTCGTTAAGTACATATCCGTCTCTTTTGGTATCGTCCCATCTCTAACGTACTCTCTCAACACCACCTGTTTGTTAATCTTAACATCATCCATTCTTCTCTCTACCTTAATTGGTTTCTATGTACACATATCCTTTATATATAGAGAGAGAGAAGAATAAGGTAAAGATATGATATTTATCTGCTAAATCATTAATTAATTTCAAACAAAATTATGATGGATGGTCAAGGGATTTTTCTTCTTATATCATCATCAATGACGTTATTTCCCATATTCATCCATTCACCCAATATTTTATTATTCTTTCCTTTAGTTATACTCCCTCCGTCTCAAAATAGATTTCGTTTCAACTACTTCACACATATTAAGAAATACAATTAATGTATGTGAAAAAGTCTTATATACCCCTAAAGTAATTCAATTACCTAGGCAATTAAATAACTGTTTAAGAGATAGTCCACTATCATTAATAAGGGTAGAGTTGGTATACAACAACAAAATAGCCTTGAAAATAGTAAAACGACATGTATTTTGAGACAAAAACAACTCTCAAAACGACATCTATTTTGAGACGGAGAGAGTAATATACTACCTCTGTTCTTAAATGAGTGTCCAAATTTAATTTTAAGGACATAATTTTTTACATAATTTGGTGGAAATTCATATATAATCTTGTAATCCTTTTTACAAACATTTAGTTTTGCAAGCATAAAGATACTGGTGAAAAAAAAAATTCAAAAAAAAAAAAAAACATTTAAGAACAAAGTTATGATCAAAATGGACACTCATTTTGAGACAAAAAATTCCTGAAAATGAACACTCATTTAGGCATAGAGGGAGTAACACTACTATTTATTCAGGATTCCCAGGCCAACAGCCGACAACTAATGGCTGTTGGTCACGACTGGTCCAGATCTGGAAGTCTCATCAATAGGAGGCCTTGTACTATTTCAGCGTCGTAGGGCCTTTACGTACCACTTTGTCTTTGTCAAAAAGTTGAAATTCGTGTTAAGGTGCATGCACTCTTTTTTATTTCAATTCATTTCTTATAGAGAGAATTGCAAAATAAACCCTTTACAAGTTTACTGATTGCAATTTAAACCTTGTACAAATAATAATTACATAAAAAACTTTGTACAAAGAATTTATTGTAATTTAAACATTTATCCAATTAGTCGTTAAATAAATAAAAGTGCAACTACACCCCTTAAAGTTTACGTAACTTGTAATGTTCCTCAAAAAATATTATTATTGCTATTATTTTCTCTTACTAACTAAAAGTTATTCAACCATAAATATTAAAAACTTCAGTAAACTCATTCACATATTCTAAACATTTTAAAGCCAAACCTAATAGATTGTTATCTTTTAATTTCTAACTATGTCTATGTTTTATGAAATTTAATTATAGAATTACAAAATAAATACTAATCTTAGTTAGAATTAAGATAGATTTAAATAATGATTCAACTCCAAAAGAGTATTCATTCACAATTTTTTTCAAAAATAAATTGTTTGAAGTTAAAAAATTTATTGTGTTGAACTTCTCAGTAAAATTTTATTGTTCTTCTTTCTAAATTTTGTGAGTGAGTCAACTTTTTTAGAGTTAAATCACATTTTCTTTAAAATTTATTTTTTAATTTCTAACTATGACTTACATGTTATAAATATTTAATTATATTTTATTTCTAAGTATGACAATAATTGTCTTGTAATTTTCTTAATTATACCAACTGTCGTGCCCCGAACCCCGAGGTCCTATATGGTACCTCGAACCAGGTGCGTGAACCCTGCTATAAAACCAACATAATACCATAAACATGTTGATGACAAAACCACCTCGGCTACACAAAAGCCGGAACCATACTAAGTCAATAACAATCAAATAACACATCAACAAGCTTTTAGCTCGAAGACAAACATCACACATGAAGAAGAAAGAACCACTAGCTATATACATACTATGTTCTAAAGTCCACATTCTAAATACGAGCACAATACGTAACCCGAAAGATAACAGTATTTATATAACACTGTACCACCACGGCCTTGCCAAAAGCAAAATACTTAACACTGTAAATAGCTACCCCAAAAGACAACTACCTGAAGCTCCACACCGACCCAAGAACTCAATGATGTTCTTCCCCGGCCTCACTGCGATCTAAGGAAAACAACATGAAAGAAACGGGGTGAGATAAATCTCATTAAGTTACTATTCCCCTTTTTAATTATAGTAATGTTCATACATACTAATATGATACTTTGACTGCCAATTATTGCTTTATGGGTAGTGTAGATACCCCGGGGGAACCACGGCCTTAGGCTAGAGCGCGTGGTGTTATCCTAGGATGTCTAACTTGTTTTTTAGAGTCGCCACCTATGTTTTGAGGAACATAAGAAAACCTATAGATTGTAGCCTAAGTTTGATTACGAAAACAAAGATTCTTTGTTTTGAGGTTCGGGGTTAGATTACGAGATGGGAAGTACCGAAACACCCATCTCGCCCAACTAAAGTTGGTCTTGCTTGATCAAAATCTACATGAATGAAAATGTTCTTTTCTTCTTCTTCTTTAAGTCATGAAAGGGGGGGGGGGTTTAAAATAGGATTTGGAATGTAGGAGATGACTCCTTAACCAACCTCAATGAGATGAGGTGATCATTAGAGTCATGTCCCAAATGATTTGGGTGATTGCACATTTGATTAAAGTAAAAGAGAGAGATGAGATGAAGTAGAAAAGAAAGGAAAAGATGGACTTTTACCTACAATTTGAAGACCTTCAAGTATTGCTTGATGGAATCCTTGGAGAACTTTTAGAAAGTGATTTTGGTATAGTTTTTGTAAGTTCAATCTTTTGTCTAAGTTTTCGATCGGGTCTTTCCGATGATTTTTCCCATCCTTGAAAATGGAGGTAAAGAGAGGTTTTTATAGGTGAAAGAGGGGTGTTTTTGGTGCCAAAACTCAGTCACCAAGAAATCCTTCCCGGGCAAAATCCTGTAAATTGAGCAAGGGAGGGAATCCTGGCCAGAAATCTGTAACTGACGCCCAGAGGCGCGCGCTTCCTGCTTTGAGGGCGGGAGGCGCGCGCGCCTGGATCCTCCTGTCGGAGGCGCGCGACTCAGAGAAGGCAATTTTGACAGAATGGACTAGAAAGTCAGCCCTGTCATTCAGTTTAGTCCCTGGACTTAGCGAAGTCAGTCAGGAACTTAACGGAAGTGACAGAAACTAACGAGAAACACTTAAATGGGGAGAAACACAAAATCAAATGTGCAATCGGGGTGAGCGGTCCAAGGCGTGTGTCTACAGAGCCCCTCGGCGACGTGGTTGCAAAGCAAAACGCGTCGACGAAAGTTAAAAACACCCGCCGAGGACATCACCAAGAAAAGGCAAAGACTCGATGAAAGCAGGGATTTGAAATTGCGAGAGATAGTGGTGCGCTCCCTGTGTGAGCGGCTTTTGTTGATAGAGGGGGTGGCATGATCCGTTAGGTGAACCTGCCGGCTGAATTTTGAATGAGGCCGTTAGTGAACCTTTTGATGAATCCGTTAGTGAATCCCTTGGATGATTCCGTTGGTGAACCCTTGTTGACGAATCCGTTAGTGAATCCCTTGGATGAGTCCGTTGGTGAACCCTTGTTGACGAATCCGTTGGTGAATCCGTTTGATGAATCCGTTAGTGAATCCCTTGGATGAGTCCGTTGGTGAACCCTTGTTGACGAATCCGTTGGTGAATCCGTTTGATGAATCCGTTAGTGAATCCCTTGGATGAGTCCGTTGGTGAACCCTTGTTGACGAATCCGTTGGTGAATCCGTTTGATGAATCCGTTAGTGAATCCCTTGGATGAGTCCGTTGGTGAACCCTTGTTGACGAATCCGTTGGTGAATCCGTTTGATGAATCCGTTAGTGAATCCCTTGGATGAGTCCGTTGGTGAACCCTTGTTGACGAATCCGTTGGTGAATCCGTTTGATGAATCCGTTAGTGAATCCCTTGGATGAGTCCGTTGGTGAACCCTTGTTGACAATCTGTTTGATGAATCCATTAGTGAATCCCTTGGATGAGTCCGTTGGTGAACCCTTGTTGACGAATCCGTTGGTGAATCCGTTTGATGAATCCGTTAGTGAATCCCTCGGATGAGTCCGTTGGTGAACCCTTGTTGACGAATCCGTTAGTGAATCCGTTTGATGAATCCGTTAGTGAATCCCTTGGATGAGTCCGTTGGTGAACCCTTGTTGACGAATCCGTTGGTGAATCCGTTTGATGAATCCGTTAGTGAATCCCTTGGATGAGTCCGTTGGTGAACCCTTGTTGACGAATCCGTTGGTGAATCCGTTGATGAATCCGTTAGTGAATCCCTTGGATGAGTCCGTTGGTGAACCCTTGTTGACGAATCCGTTGGTGAATCCGTTTGATGAATCCGTTAGTGAATCCCTTGGATGAGTCCGTTGGTGAACCCTTGTTGACGAATCCGTTTGATGAATCCATTAGTGAATCCCTTGGATGAGTCCGTTGGTGAACCCTTGTTGACGAATCCGTTGGTGAATCCGTTTGATGAATCCATTAGTGAATCCCTTGGATGAGTCCGTTGGTGAACCCTTGTTGACGAATCCGTTGGTGAATCCGTTTGATGAATCCGTTAGTGAATCCCTTGGATGAGTCCGTTGGTGAACCCTTGTTGACGAATCCGTTGGTGAATCTGTTTGATGAATCCGTTAGTGAATCCCTTGGATGAGTGTTGGTGAACCCTTGTTGACGAATCCGTTGGTGAATCCGTTTGATGAATCCGTTAGTGAATCCCTTGGATGAGTCCGTTGGTGAACCCTTGTTGACGAATCCGTTGGTGAATCCGTTTGATGAATCCGTTAGTGAATCCCTTGGATGAGTCCGTTGGTGAACCCTTGTTGACGAATCCGTTAGTGAATCCGTTTGACGAAATATTGCTTTGAAGTCTCGTGCCATTTGAGTCACACTTGACTTTTTTGAATTGTGTGGTACGGGCACAGTTGACCGCGACCAGAAAGATGTTCCTGCTGGGGATGAAATGTTGAGATTGACTCTTGAGGGGGGTGTGGCACCCGTGACAGAACTTAGGGAGTTCGGAATTTTGAAGAGGACAGCCTACTTTTGAGTGGGAGTTTCTATCCTACTTTCGATTTTTGACATGCCTTAAGGGCGGACCAGAAATAGGTGTGCCCAACTGGGTGTCCGAGGATCGGGACAGTGTCTTGATTTAGGCTGGAGATCTCTGACAAGGCCCTTTTCTTGAAGCGATTTAGACCTGGGAGGCGCACGCCTTCCTATGTAGGCTTGGGACGCGCGCGCACTTTAGACTGCTGGCGGGTGGCGCGCGCGTCTGGGAGGCGGAATTCCGGGCTTGACATTTGCTGACCAAAAGAGCCCCCAACAGCTATAATATCATCTTCTGTTCGACCACTTGATTCTCACAGCTCCTTTCTGTCATTTTTGAACATCATATCATTGCTTAACTTCGCTTGTGATCAACATTTTCCATGGCTTCCAATTCTTTTGCCCTTGATGCCAAGGTCGTTAGTGCGTATGAAAAGGACTTGGGCACTTTTGTGTATTCTTTCAAGACCCATCCCAAGAAGGCCTTCATTAAAGATTTCGGGTTCCGAATTCTTTTCACCTTGCGGACGTTGAAGCCGGATTGGGATTTGTTGAGAGCTGCCGCGGCTTTCTGGGATTGCGACAGCCATACTTTCAACCTTTCAGCTAATGAAATGGTGCCGACTGTTGACGATTTCGGGGCCATCCAGGGCATGCCTTTGGCCGGTCGGATTGCCGTCCCTAAATATCACCGTGGTGCCATCGACTCTTGGGTTGGGTTACTGAATCTCCCCGTTGAGGACGTGAGGAAGATGTTGCATGGTACCGTGATTGACATAACTGAGTTGCCGATGTTCTTCAGTTTACACTCGGAGGACCCGATGGTTCAATCTTTCAAAAGAAATGCCATGGCCGTTTGTCTCTTCAGCGAAGTACTGTTTGTTACACCTTTCGGGACTGCGGACGTGCAGTTGGCTGAGATTATTTTGCAAGCTAAGGAGCAGCAATTTAGTGTAATCCCTCTTATTGTAGGGAGACATTGCACGGCCTTGATGAGTTACGTAGGACGGGCAAGATGTGTCGGGGAAGCCCTTTGCTCTTGACCATATGGCTCCGAGAACACTTCAAGATTTATTCTCCGGATGGTGATTTGTCTCCTTTTGCCGTTCATAGGAGGAAGTTTTGATCCGGGATTTATCTGAAGATGATTGGAAGAAATTCTTTGCCTCTAGGGTGACCATTGATATTGAGTGGTGTCCTCCTTCTTGGGGTCTTCATCCTTTTGTGGAATGGACTCTTGGTTTTCAGCACGTGGTTGTACCCGGTTTGAGAGATTCTTCGTTTTACCAGCCAGAGCGGGTTCTGCGGCAGTTCGGTCGTCAACAGACAATTCCTTTTCCGAGGGATGGAATGCTTCGTCCAGTTGCTTACATGGGTCCTGGCTTCTCGAGTGAGCTTCAGTCGGCTTGGGGAGATGACCGCAATCGTTGGCTTTCGCTCCTCTGTATCGGGGAGTGTCTTCCTTCCCGAGAGCTACTTGGACTATTTATTTGGCACCCTTTACCGTGGCACCACTTGGGTTGATGTGCTTCGTGCCGAGTTGTTGGGACAGGGTTTTGAGCCTAGCATGTCGCGCCCCGACCCGTGGTCCTACTTGGCCCCACGTCCGGGACACGCACGGAAGACGTCATAAAACATTTTTAAGAAAATTTTCGAAATATACTTTCATAAAAAGGTCTTACATAACCAAACAACATTTACTAAACGTGACTACTAGTCACAAAACAACTTTCACAAACAAGTTCTAAGCCACTTGGCTACACACTTCACTTACTTACTTATTTACAACACGAACATCTACCAAAAGAGTTGATACAAACCAAGTCACGGGTACACTACCCAAAAAGGTATTACATTTACATAATGTATCCTTTACTTACACAAACTTTCCCAAAATATCTTACCCAAAGATCTCCTCGACGTCCTCCCTGTGTGTGTGAACTATCCCCTGGGCTCCTTCTTATCTAAAACAGTAAACAAATAAGGGTGAGAATAAATCTCAGTAAGTTACTAAAATGCAACTACATTACATGCTAATATGAAGATCATGAAGAAACAATATTAACAATTAAGCGTATAACACATAGCACATAATATGAGAGGCTCCCTATCGCCAACCGTCCCATACCGGTTGGAAATAACGACCAACTCATCATACAACACATAAAGCGGAAATAAACACTCATACGTGGATACTGAGCCAAGGTTCTCAAACCAAACGATAGCCATCTGAGAGGCATCAACTGAGCAGCATCGAAGAGCTGAAACGGGTTCCGGAACCAAACAACAACAACAACGGGGGGAAAATGACACAAAGTCATAACCCAAAGTGCCCAACCTTTGGCCTAAGGAAGGGGGTTAAAAATGGGAAACCAATGATAGGAGCCTTATAATGTACTTGGCTCGGAGACCATTATAATCCCTATCACTGCCCAACACACACAAAAGTACCAGCTGGACTTTAGACACAACCGAAGCAAAGAAAACTTGCTTAAACAACAAACGGGGTATGATTCCAAAGTAGGGAACCACACAAGCTCATATTAGAGAAGTAAACACGTTTTCATAATAGTATGCACCATATTGACATTAAGTCATCACACAAACCATCCAAACCATCACATTAATCCAAACTTGATCACAAAAGACCAACTCTACCATAATGAACCATGGATACTCATTTTGGTACTAATCACCTACTGGATTTACGTGCTATAAAAATCAAAACCCCACTCAATAACCAACCCATCGTGTAGTACTCGAGAAGAGCTTTCCAACGATAGTTTACACGACTAAAACGGAGTCCGGATGAAGAAGTTATGACCTCCGGAAGATTTTACGTAAAAATACACAAGTTCAGACTTTGGGCCCTTACACGACTCGTGTACCACTACACGACTCGTGTAAGAACTTTTACACAAGTCGTGTAGCAGTACACGACTCGTGTAGAAAAACACCCCTTCAGAATCTCCCCTTACACGACTCGTGTACCCCTACACGAGTCGTGTAATCAGCCCAGAATTCACATTTTGGCTGGAAACAAAATACTCCCTTCATCTCACCAACCCAAAATACCAACATTAGCAACCCTCATACAATTTCAACCCTCACAACAGCTACAAACTCAACCCAAGCACAATACTAACACCAATTCCTATAACTTTCCCACTAATAACAAGCTATGTACAAGTTCTTACTACTCCCTCTGTCCCAAATTTACAAGTATATTAAAAGTATACCAAAACATCATTTTATAACATATAAAGCATATAAACATGTTTATGACCATTTTAACATTTAAAGGGGGAATAGTAACTTACCTATATTCCGGAAAAGATGTCAAGAAAAATAAGATGAATCGGTAGATATGATCTAATCAACACCCTGAACATTTATATATTTTTAGATTTGGAAATGGAGTAGTAAATTAAAATAGGAAAAATTAACAAAACCAAACTTACCTAGCTTCTTTCTTCTACCTCTTCAACAATGGCACTCTCTGGAAATGATTAGGAAAGAAATGGTGGTGTGCTAAACTAAGGGGAGGGAGGGAGATGAGGTAAAGATAAGATTTACTTACTTCTTCATATAAATCACTCAAGTTTCATGTTAAGCAATTAAGACCCTAAAGTTTACTTCTACAAGGGACCCTAATATTTCCACTTCTATCACTTCACTCCCTAAT
The DNA here is from genome assembly GCA_026119855.1 of Campanula takesimana. Taxonomy (NCBI): domain Eukaryota; kingdom Viridiplantae; phylum Streptophyta; class Magnoliopsida; order Asterales; family Campanulaceae; genus Campanula; species Campanula takesimana. Next base: position 16,346 of record JAOWBW010003557.1, on the reverse strand, counting down.
TAAACTTTACTATTAACACCTAACTAACACAAATAATCAAATAAGATGTGCAAATTCATATAAGATGAAGCAACACATAAAATGCACACCTAATTTTAAATAAAAATTACCAAAAATATAAAATAAATATTAAAATAAATAAACGGATTTCGGGGTCGTTACACTCACTCCCCCTTAAAGAAAATTCGACCCGAATTTTAGGATTGCTTACCTCAACCCTCAAACAACCAAGGGTACTTCCTCTCGATCTCCTCCCGAAGCTCCCAAGTCGACTCTTCCACGTTATGATTTCTCCACACAACTCGAACAAGGGGAATACTCTTAGTTCGCAACTCTTGAACTTTTGAATCAATAACTTGGACCGGGTGCTCCTCGTAAGACATACTCGGTTCAATATCCTCGGGAACCTCGGACAAGACATGAGAAGGATCATACACATACTTCCTAAGCATCGAGACATGAAAAACATTATGGATTTTGTCAAGAGAATGAGGTAACGCAAGACGATACGCCCTATCACCAACTCTACTCAAAATCTCGAATGGGCCAATGTACCTCGGCCAGCTTGCCTTTCTTCCCGTACCTTCGAATTCCCACTTTAGGTGAAACCTTCAAAAATACAAAGTCACCCGAATGAAACTCAAGATCTCGCCTCCGATGATCGGCATAGCTTTTCTGTCTACTCTGAGCCGTACTCAAACGATCCCGAATAAGTTTAACTTCCTCAACTGACTTGTTCACCATATCAATACCCCAAATTTTTGCTTCTCCCACTTCATCCCAACAAATTGGAGACCGACATTTCCTCCCATACAAAGCTTCATACGGGGCCATCCCAATACTTGACTGAAAACTGTTGTTATAGGCAAATTCTACGAGAGGTAAATGAGAATCCCAAGAATCTGAAAAATCAACTGAGCAAGCTCGCAACATATCCTCGAGAATCTGAATAGTCCTCTCTGACTGCCCATCTGTCTGGGGATGAAAAGCTGTACTGAACTTCAACTCTGAACCCAAAGCCTTTTGAAATGCTTGCCAAAACCGAGATGTAAATCTAGGGTCACGGTCAGACACAATACTCACCGGGACACCATGCAATCTCACAATCTCATTTATATATAAGGTTGCAAGCCTTTCCATCGAGTAACTAATCTCAATAGGTAGAAAATGAGAAGACTTGGTCAATCTATCCACGATCACCCAAACTGCGTCAAACCTTCTTCGAGTGCGAGGTAATCCCGTCACGAAATCCATAGTAACATGTTCCCACTTCCATTCCGGAATCTCTAACGGTTGAAGTAATCCCGCAGGCCTTTGATGTTCCGCTTTCACTTGTTGACATGTAAACATTTAGATACATAATCCGCTATCTCTCTCTTCATATTATTCCACCAAAAGTGTTGCTTCAAATTCTGATACATTTTTGTGCTCCCGGGATGAATAGTATATCTCGACTTGTGGCCCTCATCAAGAACTTGGCGTTTAATCCCATCCACGCAAGGCACACATAACCGACCTCTGAAAGTTAACACTCCTTCGGAATTAAGAGAGAAATCCTCAAATTTACCATCTTCGATTTTATCCGCTATTTTCACCAACTCCGGATCATCCTTCTGAGCTTTCTTTATTTGTTGAATCAAAACTGGTAATACTTGAATACTCGCAAAAATAGCCCCATGCTTTGACTCACAAGGCTCCCAATCTCGAGCATCCTCTAACATCTTCCATTCACGCACCATCAATGAAGCCATAAAAGATTTCCGGCTAATGGCATCAGCTACCACATTTGCTTTTCCCGGGTGATACGATATAGTGCAATCATAATCCTTCAATAGCTCCATCCATCTTCTTTGCCTGTTATTCAACTCTTTTTGGGAGAAAAGGTACTTCAAACTTTGATGATCGGTAAATATCTCAAATTTGGCTCCGTACAGATAGTGTTTCCACTTGTGCAACGCAAAAACAATCGCAGATAACTCCATGTCATGGGTAGGATAATTCTGCTCACTCGGAGTCAACTTTCTTAAAGCATACGCAATCACTCTTCCATTTTGCATTAACACACACCCGAGGCCTTCTTTAGAAGCATCGCTATAAATTACCAAATCATCATTGCCATTAGGAAGCGCAAGGATAGGAGCTGTAGTCAACCTCTTCTTCAACTCTTCAAAGCTAACTTGACACTTGCCATCCCACACATACGGTACATTCTTTCGAGTCAACTGAGTCAACGGAGTAGCAATTTTAGAAAACCCCTCGATAAATCTTCTATAATACCCGGCTAGACCCAAGAAACTTCGAATCTCCGTAACTGATTCAGGCCTCTTCCAATTCACAATAGCTTCAATCTTGGAAGGATCTACGGATATTCCTCTATTGGAAACCACGTGCCCCAGAAAAGACACTTCTTCGAGCCAAAAAGCACACTTACTGAATTTCGCAAACAGTTGCTTCTCACGAAGAACCGATAGAACCATTCGCAAGTGTTGCTCGTGCTCCTCCTTAGACTTGGAATACACAATAATATCGTCAATAAATACAACCACGAAGGTGTCAAGATAAGGCTTGAAAACCCGATTCATCATATCCATGAAAACAGCCGGAGCATTAGTCAACCCGAAAGGCATAACAAGAAACTCGTAATGACCATACCTACTACGGAAAGCAGTCTTAGAAATATCCTCAGAACGGATCTTTAACTGATGGTACCCACTCCTCAAGTCAAGCTTCGAAAAGACGACTGACCCTTGGAGTTGATCAAACAAGTCATCAATGAGAGGTAGAGGATATTTATTCTTTACAGTTACCTGATTCAGCTTCCTGTAGTCGATGCACAGTCTCAAAGACCCATCTTTCTTCTTAACAAACAGTACAGGAGCTCCCCACGGTGACACGCTAGGACGGATGAATCCCCGATCAATTAACTCTTGCAATTGCACCTTCAACTCTTTTAGTTCAGCTGGAGCCATTCTATAAGGTGCTTCAGATATAGGGGTAGTACCTGGAATCAAGTCAATACCAAACTCGATCTCTCTATCGGGAGGCATAGAATATTCAGAAGAAAACACATCAGGAAACTCTTTAACAACATTCACATCTTCTACTTTAGGAGACTTTTTAGTAGTATCCAAAACACAAGCCAAATACCCCACACACCCACGGTGCAATAGCCTCCTAGCTTTCACATAAGAAATCATACGAATTCCCGAACCCAAAGAAGTTGCCTCAAAAGTAAACACAGGCACACTAGGGATAGAAAACGTAACCACTTTCTTAAAACAATCAACAGAGGCATGATATTTACTTAACCAATCCATACCCAAAATAACATCAAAGTCTTGCAATGGCAAAATAACTAGATCAGCAAGTAAAACATGCTCACTTATATGCACATCACAATCACGCAACACCTTGTCAGCTATCAAACAATTTCCCATAGGAGTCGACACTTCTAGCACATAAGGCAAAGACTCAAAGGAAGAATGCAATCGAGATGCAAAAGACACAGAAACATATGAATGCGATGAGCCGGGGTCTATAAGTGCACGTGCCCTCAAACTGGACATAGAAATTATACCTCCAATTACGGTGGAAGCATCCGAAGCTTGTTGTTGATTGATTGCAAACACACGACCTTGAACCTTTGGTTTTCCTGAGGCATCCCTTTTCTGACCCTGAGACGATCCAACACCACTCCCCGATGGTTGACTCCCCAATCTCGGGCAATTTCTTTGAAAATGGCCAAGTTGTCCACAATTCAAACACTTTCCTTGTTTCTTCCAACACCGCTCCTCACTGTGCCCTTCCCTCTGACAATAATTACAAACCCTCTTGCCTTGACCCCGGAGAAATTGCTTTGATATCTAACACTCGGTTGCCCTTGTGGTTGTCCTCTAAATGGGGTTGAAGTCCCTTGTCCTCCACGATTGTCATTCCTTTGCGGTTGTGGTCTACCTTGCCTTCCAGCACTTGTTAATTCCACCTTCCTCTTGTGTTCTTCAATGTCGTGCTCCACTTGATAAGCTCGATCAACTGCATCTTGAAATTCTTGTAGCTTGTGGGACACCAATTGAGTTCGAATCACTGTTTTTAGCCCTTTCACAAACCTTGTTGCTTTCCTCTCCTCCGTTGCAATTAAATGAGTACAATACCTCGATAGCTCCGTGAACTTGGCTGCATACTGAGCCACCGACATTGTATTCTGTTCCAAGCTAAGAAATTCCACTTCCTTCCGGTCTTGATCCACCCTTGGAATAAAATGTTCCTTGAACTTCCTCAGAAAATTTGCCCAAGTATATGGTACATGAGCTTCATCCCAACTAGCCTTCAGTGTTCTCCACCAGTACTCCGCAGCTCCACTCAACTTGTAGGTAGCAAATCTAACTCGATCTTCCTCAGTACATACTAAAACATCAAATATCTTTTCCATGGATTCAATCCATCTCTCAACTTTGGTCACATCTGGTTCACCATCATAGCCAGTTGGTTTCATCTTCAAAAACTGTTCTAGACCATACCTCGGAGGTGCATGCTCTCCTCCTTGTCTCTGATCATGGATGGTTTTCATTGCAGCCTCGAACATCCCTTGGAACATAGCTCGAGCTTCTTCCCTTACATTACTCTGGCCTGCAGTACCAGACTGTTCACCCTCATGTTCCGGCATTTTTACTGAGTACCTGCATAAAACACTCAACGTTACTCACTCCATACTCAACTACCCTCTTAGGTCACTTAGTCATTCTAGACCATCTACAACCTAGCTCTGATACCAACTGTCGCGCCCCGACCCGTGGTCCTACTTGGCCCCACGTCCGGGACACGCACGGAAGACGTCATAAAACATTTTTAAGAAAATTTTTCGAAATATACTTTCATAAAAAGGTCTTACATAACCAAACAACATTTACTAAACGTGACTACTAGTCACAAAACAACTTTCACAAACAAGTTCTAAGCCACTTGGCTACACACTTCACTTACTTACTTATTTACAACACGAACATCTACCAAAAGAGTTGATACAAACCAAGTCACGGGTACACTACCCAAAAAGGTATTACATTTACATAATGTATCCTTTACTTACACAAACTTTCCCAAAATATCTTACCCAAAGATCTCCTCGACGTCCTCCCTGTGTGTGTGAACTATCCCCTGGGCTCCTTCTTATCTAAAATAGTAAACAAATAAGGGTGAGAATAAATCTCAGTAAGTTACTAAAATGCAACTACATTACATGCTAATATGAAGATCATGAAGAAACAATATTAACAATTAAGCGTATAACACATAGCACATAATATGAGAGGCTCCCTATCGCCAACCGTCCCATACCGGTTGGAAATAACGACCAACTCATCATACAACACATAAAGCGGAAATAAACACTCATACGTGGATACTGAGCCAAGGTTCTCAAACCAAACGATAGCCATCTGAGAGGCATCAACTGAGCAGCATCGAAGAGCTGAAACGGGTTCCGGAACCAAACAACAACAACAACGGGGGAAAATGACACAAAGTCATAACCCAAAGTGCCCAACCTTTGGCCTAAGGAAGGGGGTTAAAAATGGGAAACCAATGATAGGAGCCTTATAATGTACTTGGCTCAGAGACCATTATAATCCCTATCACTGCCCAACACACACAAAAGTACCAGCTGGACTTTAGACACAACCGAAGCAAAGAAAACTTGCTTAAACAACAAACGGGGTATGATTCCAAAGTAGGGAACCACACAAGCTCATATTAGAGAAGTAAACACGTTTTCATAATAGTATGCACCATATTGACATTAAGTCATCACACAAACCATCCAAACCATCACATTAATCCAAACTTGATCACAAAAGACCAACTCTACCATAATGAACCATGGATACTCATTTTGGTACTAATCACCTACTGGATTTACGTGCTATAAAAATCAAAACCCCACTCAATAACCAACCCATCGTGTAGTACTCGAGAAGAGCTTTCCAACGATAGTTTACACGACTAAAACGGAGTCCGGATGAAGAAGTTATGACCTCCGGAAGATTTTACGTAAAAATACACAAGTTCAGACTTTGGGCCCTTACACGACTCGTGTACCACTACACGACTCGTGTAAGAACTTTTACACAAGTCGTGTAGCAGTACACGACTCGTGTAGAAAAACACCCCTTCAGAATCTCCCCTTACACGACTCGTGTACCCCTACACGAGTCGTGTAATCAGCCCAGAATTCACATTTTGGCTGGAAACAAAATACTCCCTTCATCTCACCAACCCAAAATACCAACATTAGCAACCCTCATACAATTTCAACCCTCACAACAGCTACAAACTCAACCCAAGCACATACTAACACCAATTCCTATAACTTTCCCACTAATAACAAGCTATGTACAAGTTCTTACTACTCCCTCTGTCCCAAATTTACAAGTATATTAAAAGTATACCAAAACATCATTTTATAACATATAAAGCATATAAACATGTTTATGACCATTTTAACATTTAAAGGGGGAATAGTAACTTACCTATATTCCGGAAAAGATGTCAAGAAAAATAAGATGAATCGGTAGATATGATCTAATCAACACCCTGAACATTTATATATTTTTAGATTTGGAAATGGAGTAGTAAATTAAAATAGGAAAAATTAACAAAACCAAAACTTACCTAGCTTCTTTCTTCTACCTCTTCAACAATGGCACTCTCTGGAAATGATTAGGAAAGAAATGGTGGTGTGCTAAACTAAGGGGAGGGAGGGAGATGAGGTAAAGATAAGATTTACTTACTTCTTCATATAAATCACTCAAGTTTCATGTTAAGCAATTAAGACCCTAAAGTTTACTTCTACAAGGGACCCTAATATTTCCACTTCTATCACTTCACTCCCTAATTAAACTTTACTATTAACACCTAACTAACACAAATAATCAAATAAGATGTGCAAATTCATATAAGATGAAGCAACACATAAAATGCACACCTAATTTTAAATAAAAATTACCAAAAATATAAAATAAATATTAAAATAAATAAACGGATTTCGGGGTCGTTACATAGCAGCACTTTGAGATATAGGGAGGCTGCTGCTGATTCGAGTAACATTCTCGCTGACCCTTTCGGTACTCCTTTGGATGACTTTTATGCTAGGAGACGTGTTGCAACACAGAAGGTTTCGGTGCGTATTAGTGCTCCTCCATTACTCAAGAAGAAAAGGATTGAGAGACGATCGGGTGGTCCTTTGAAAGCTAAGAGAAAATTGGATTTTTCTTAGTACCCTAAGAGATTGCAATTAGACCACTTTGTTTTAGGATTTAATATTTTGATGTCTTTTTGTGCTCAATAAATCCGTTGTAATGGTTTGAATAATTCATTGGATGAATAAAAATTGCATTTTGTTATTTGAAGTGAATTGGGTATTTTTGATATGTTTTAGACCGCACCCGAAGGTTGCCTACGTTCCTCCAGTTGGGAGGCTCAGGTCTTCGTAGTTCAAACAAACAAAGACCATTTTTTTTTTTTTTTTTTTTTTGTTGTGCACCCTGTTTTTTGCCTAGACCGCCCTTTCGGGTTTTCAATCTAGCGGGCTTCTTTTTTGCACGTGCTCTAATTTTTGCCTAGGCCGCCCTTGCGGGTTTTCAACCTAGCGAGCGATTTTTTTTTTTTTTTTTTTTTTGTTATGGTCTTTGTTTATTAAGCGTAGAACCTCTTGAGCTTGTCGAGGTTGACCTCCTTTGGCAGCTGGTCACCATCTAAATCCACGAGCCGGACTGCACCACCGCTTAGTATCTTTTTGACCACGTACGGACCGATCCATTGGGGTCCCCATTTCCCAGGGTATTCATGGCATTAGGAGGATGTTGTCTTAAAACCAAATCTCCCACATTGATGTTTCGAGGCTTCACCTTTTTGTTGAAAGCTCTTGCCATCCTTTGCTGATACGCCCTTGTGCGTTCGAGTGCTCTTAACCTTTTCTCGTCGAGCAAGGCTAGTTGTTCATATCGACTTTGCATCCAGTCGACCTCGTTGACTTGATTCTCGAGGAGGACCCGTAGAGATGGGACTTCAAGTTCGATAGGGAGTACGGCTTCAGAACCATAGACCAATGCATAAGGAGTTTCTCCTGTTGCGGATCGTATTGATGTGCGGTAGCCCCACAATGCTAATGGTAGCTTCTCGGGCCAATCCCTTCCTGTTGAGGCCATTTTCTTGACGATGGTCTCGATGGTCTTATTTGCTGCTTCGACTGCGCCATTTGCTTGGGGCCGGTAAGGAGATGACTTGTGCTTGGTGATCTTGTATTCTACCAAAAGTCCATCCATTTCCTTCTCGAAGTGAGAGCCGTTATCGGAAATGATCTCATGAGGGACGCCGTATCGGCACATGATATTAATCTTTACAAATTCGGCCACTTTCTTGGCGTTGAGGGTCCGATAGGCTTGTGCTTCGACCCACTTTGTGAAGTAGTCGACTGCCACTAGGACGAATGACTGCCCATTGCTTCCGGCAGGATGAACTTTACCGATGATGTCTATCCCCCAACAAGAGAAGGGCCAAGGTGTGACCATGTTGTAAAGTTGTGAGGGTGGAGCATGTTGCAGATTAGCGTGGAATTGGCACTTGGCACACCTTTTGACTTTCTCGATACAGTCCCGTTCCATAGTGCTCCAATAGTAACCAATGCGAAGTATCTTCTTGACTAGCATAAACCCATTCATGTGGGGTCCACATTCTCCTTCGTGCACATCACACATTATCTCTTGAGCTTCGGTCTCATTGGCACATAAGAGATTGATCCCGTCGTGGTGCCTTTTATAGACTTGGTCCCCAATCAGTACGTACCGAGAGGCTAACCTTTACAGAGCTGCTTGAGACTTCTTATTGATGTTCTCGGGATAAGTGCCGTCTTTGAGGAAGTTCATGATATCCGAATACGACGGAGAGTTGTTTGAACCTCGTTGATCTCGATACTCATGCAATATGCCGGATTGTTCCTTCGAGCAATTTTGAAAGGCTTCACCATTTTCCCTTTGGGCATTTCAACTAATGAAGCTATAGTGGCCAGTGCATCAGCGAAGCGATTCTTATCCCTTGGCAGGTAGTTGAAAGTGATCTCTTGGAATTGTTCAACCAGTTCTTCAAGGTGCTGATCATACTGTCGGAGAGTCGGGTCTTGGGTTCGCCATTTACCCGATTGCTGATTGATAAGGAGCAAAGAGTCGCCGAACACTTCTAGTTCCGTGACGTTTCTTTCGAGAGCTGCTTCGAGCCCTGCTATGCATGCTTCGTACTCGGTAATGTTGTTGGTAGCTTCGAATTCCAGGCGTATGGCAATGAGGAGTGTAGATGTCTTTTGGATCGACAAGCAATACCCCTATACCAAAACCGTGTTTATTGGCGGCGCCATCGAAAAAAAGTTGCCACTTGTCTTCCTCGGTTGTAGTACAAATTAAATGCTCGTCGGGGAACTGTAACATCTTCCCCCTTCACTTCGTCACACAGGAATTCGGCAGCTGGTCACTGAACACTTTCCCCCTGACGGATTTAGTGTGACGTAAGTGATATCATAGCCGGCGAGCATGAAGTACCATTTGGCTATTCTTGTTGACATGAAAGGCTTCTCGAAGATGTAGCGGAGAGGGTCCACCTTTGCTACTAGCTTGATCGGAAAAGCTTCCATATAGTGTTTGAGCTTTTGAGTGACCAAACTAATGCTGCACATGACTCTCTAAGACAGAGTAGTTCTTTTCGCCTCCTTGGAATCGGCGACTGACAAAATAATGGCGTTCTCCTTTGTGGACTCTCGTTGTTCTTGTGCTAAGATAGCCCCTAGGGCTTCATCATTGACAGTGAGATAAAAGCAACAGAGGTTTCTCCTTGTGCGGTGGAACTAGAACAGGAGGGCACGTCAAGTAATGCTTTACTTGATCGAAGGCTTCTTGGCACGCGTCGGTCCATTCTAGAGCCACATTCTTCTTGAGTAGCTTGAAGATTAGCTCGCACATGGAAGTGAGTTGGTGTACAAACCGACTGATGTATTGTAGTCTTCCCATGAAACCTTTAATCTCTTTCTGCGTCTTTGGAGGAGGCATGTCAATGATTGCCTTGATTTGGAGGGGTCTACTTCGATTCCCCTTTCAGTGACCATATAACCAAGAACTTTGCCTCGGATAACCCCGAATGTGCACTTTGCAGGGTTGAGCCTCATCTTGTGTTGACGAAGCCTTCGAAGAACTTGCGGAGATCGATTAGGTGTTGACCATCGGTTCCTTTGGAGTGAATGATCATGTCGTCCACATAGACCTCGATTTCTTGTGAATCATATCGTGGAACAAGTCTGTCACGGCTCTTTGGTAGGAAGCCCCCAGCATTTCTTAACCCAAATGGCATGACTGTGTAGCAAAGGTACCCCACGGTGATGTGAAGGCTGTCTTATGTTGATCTTCCTCGGCCATAAGAATCTGATTGTACCCAGCGACACCCATCCAGAATGAGCGAACCTCGTAGGCAGCAGTGGAGTCGACTAGCATGTCGATATTAGGGAGTGGAAAATCATCCTTTGGGGAAGCTTTGTTAAATCCCGGAAGTCTACGCAAACTGAACCTTGCCGTTCGCCTTCCTGACTGTCACAATGTTGCTGCTAACCATGTCGGATACTCGATAACCTTGATGAACCCACACTGAGGAGCTTCTCAATCTCTTCTTTGACCTGCAGAGACCATTCTGGCTTGATCTTTCTGAGCTTCGCTGTACTGGCCTGCTTTTCTGACCATTCTAGTCTTTGTATGACCATGCGAACACATCCACGAACTCCCGTAGTAGTGCAGTCAATCTGTCTTTATCGTCCCCCTTGAAGAAGCTTCCAATCTTAGTTTCTTTTGGCTCTTCTTCGGTACCCAGATTAACAACATGCAATTCTTCGTCAGCCTTTGGACCATTCTCGCCACGACTACGGACTTGTTGAGCAAGTTCTTTTAAGTATGTTGTGTTTTCGTGGTCTATTTCATCATATTTTGAATGTTATTAACTTGTTCGTTAAGTTCATTATTAGTTAATTCATCATTTATGATGTTTGCAATCTCAGGGTACTCAGAAATATCAAATTTTTCATTAGCAAAGAAAGGAAACACACGCTCGGCTATGGCCTCCAAATCCTCTTGGGTGAGGGTATAGAGACACTCTCGGACTCGAAAGTAAGTGTGAGCTGCTCTTCCTTTGTTGCTGTGCGGGGTATGCAAACCCATTTCTGGACTAAGAATTCCTCGGATACCACGGGCCCTTTTGTTGAATACCAATTGTTGATCGGCTCGGAGCTTGGCGGGATCTCACTGATAGTTTCGTTCATGATGACGGTGTCATGGATGGCGTTAACTTGGCATTCATTCATCATGGCAAGCTCTTCAAACATGGAGGCTAAATCTGTCAGTTCTTCCCCACGGTGATTTCTGTCTCGGACTCTATAGTCATCTTCCTCCCCCACCATTCACGGGGCGACATGGGAGTTGGTTCTCTGTCGGATATCTGGACCTCACAATCGGAGAAGATTTCGAGGCGGGCTTTTTGACACCTTTATTGTTAGCCCACGGCTCGGGAAAGATCATCTATGGAACGTCTTCCCCTGGCGGACAAAATAACCATTCAACGTCTTGCGATAAGGTCTTAGATTAGGGACTTCATACCGACGGCCTTCTTACGAGCTCGGGCCTTTTCGTTCTGATCGCTTGCTCTGTTTCAAGTCTTCTTTGGAAGGCTCATACCCCAAACCAAAGTTGTTCTTGACAAATGGGACTTGCACGGGATGCAGGATTCCTTGCTGATTTTTCCCTAAGCCTAACAACCGGAAGTAGTCCATATTCCTCATCATGCGGAGGACTTTGTGATTGCTGGGGGTCCATGATCCGTTTTCCCCTTCTTTGTCAATGGCGTTGATTGAGACGCCGGAGAGAGTGGAGTCTGGTAGACCACGCTGAACTTGGTGGACGGGCTCACCTTTTCTGTGGATAGTGATTTTTAGCCATTACGGTCACTATTTCGTCACCATTTCGGATCTTGACACAGTGGTGGAGAGTGACGGTACGGCATTAGCACTGTGAATCCATGGTCGACCCAACAGTAAGTTGAACGAGGCCGGGATATCAAGCACTTGGAATGGAACGGACATGACCATGCTCCCAAACTCAATGTCTATTTCGATCATACCCATGACTGTACGGGCGGTGCTGTCATAACCTCGGATACTTGAGTAGAAGGCTTCAAATCAGAATCCTTAAGCCCCAGTATGCCATGATTCTACCAGGCATGAGATTGAGTGCGGAACCACCGTCCACTAAGACTCTTGAGACGGGCCTCCCCTTGCTCGTACCTTGAGGTAAATAGCTTCGTTGTGTCGGAACCAAACGGTGGAAGGTCCATATCGGCAAAGGTGATGACGTTGCCAAAGTGAATGTGACCAATCATTGCCGTTAGGTCCTCGGGAGTAGTATCGGGAGAAACTGATGTATCATCGAGATTGCGGATGACAAGATCTCGGTGTTTCTTTGAGGATGCAATGAGGTCCCAAATAGAGATGTTGGCTTGAGTTTTCTTGAGTTGGAAAGTAGAGGATCTTCGGGAGCGTTGTGAGCTTGCGGCTTTTGAGAAGAGGAGCTCGGTGCGGGAAGTGGAAGGGTTGCTTGCTATGACTCGGCCGGATCGAGTTAGCATATTAGACGTTCCCATCTTGCTTCTTTTTCCTATTCTCTAGTACTTCCCTCATTACCTCGTCCTAAGTCACTACATAACAAGAATTGTCAAGTTTATTCATAACATTGGGCCCCCATTCACAATCGGGATTGAATGGGTGGTCCCCTCGAGTTCTCCTATCTCTATTACATTGACATGCTCGTCATTAGTCACTACAAATTCTTTCTTATCTATGAGATCTTGAATGACATTGCGGAGAACGAAGCAATCCTCGGTGGGTGTGGCCACTATATTGGTGGTAGCCACAATATTTGTGGTGAGCATGATTGGGTTGATCGTCTTGGGTTGGTACCCTTGCACGGGTGTGACTTGACCTTTGCCTTGAGGACCTCGAACACTTCGGTTTGAGTCATGCTTGGAGAGGCGTGTAGACACGGTCACTTCGGGGCTTGTCCCTTGAGGCGGAGGAACCTTTTGTAATTCCCCTTGTCAATAGTGACGGCGTTGACGAGGCCTCTTTTGTGGAGTTGGAAGCGCCTTGTAGCGGTAAGTAGAGTGGTCTTCTTAATCTCCTTGAGCAAGTCATCCATGCGTACCCCCGCCTCATACATTTGGGAAGGAAGTCAGAGTAGCAAGCCCCACTCCTGTCATACTTGAGTGAGGCAAACAGCCCCACTTAGGTGAGTGCGGAGATCAATCTTGAGACACTGAGAAATATGTCCATTTGCTCCTTTGTGTGGCCTCTCAACAATTTCAGAGAGTTTGTCATTCCATCTCCTGTGAAGTCGATGAAGGACTCATTGTCTCGTGGAGTAGTGTTCTCTAGCTCTTTCCTTATGGCCGGTGAGTTGGTGTTGCCTTGGTATTGGTTCTTGAAGGCAAGCATGGCGGAGTCCCAATCAAGACGGACATGAGCGGGAGAGTAGCATACCAATCTTTTGGCCGCCCCCTCGAGAGTGAGAGGGAAGCATTGAGCCATCACCTTGGTGGAGACCTTCTTCGGAACCATGCCCAAATATAAGTCTCAATGTGAGCCATGGGACAAGAGTTGCCCTTAAATTTGCTTATGTCGGGCATCTTGAACTTATCGGAAGAGCGGCCATAGTACTCATGAGGATGGATGATGATAAAGGCTTGTGTCGGAGCCTTTCCCCATGTTGAGCCCATTGAACTCTTTGGTCGATGTAGGCCATGAAAGAATCCACCATTTTGGGCTCATTGTTCTCGGAACTTGGTTCCCCCATTTTCTTGGTGCGGGGTTGACATAAGGACTCTTGAACAAACCCTCGGTCCATTCGGATTCATCATTATTGTTCTTGTCGTTCCTTTGGCAAGGTTGGTGAGCTTTTCTTTCATTAGCTCCATTTCGGCCTCGTGGGCCTCCCTTTTTGGCTGTCGAGGTGGGAGCCAAAGTCGTCTTTGCTTTTGTGCCTCTTTGTTAAGGGTGGAGACTTGCTCTTGGAGGAGTTGGACCATGGTTGAGAGCTGTTCGAGGACATGGTTGTTGCGCTGCCGGTTCATGGTTGATGTTGGAGCTGTTGGAGTGATCTCTTCAGACTAACCGATTTGCTGAATCCCGGTAGACTTTGTAAGTACCAATTGAACCTATATTGCAGAAGAGGCCCTTGTCAGTCTTGAGTAACACTTGCGGTCCATGAAGAGGCTTAGAAACACACATTTGGGCACACGACTCGAACCACATAAGAAAAGATTTTTTTTTTGTTTTTTTTTTTTTATAAAGTCGGAGGGAATGAATCCCTTTTGGGGTTTCTAAGAAAATAATGGAAAATGTCACACTAGTATATAGACCATCTCGCGGTCCCATATACTCATCGGATTCCATCGCGCTTGTGAATCCTACATGTATCGGGATTAAACTAAATTAATGTAGTAGCATACATGCGGGGACGGATTTTTATTTTGTCCAAAATAACCACTTTTGGGACGGATTTTTATTGCTCATTTCAACAAGTTGGCATGTATGATTTGAAGACATTAGTTTAGGGAAATCTCGGCACATGGAAACCGACTTGAGTCACGGAGTGTTAGACCCTAACTAGAATTGTGTTGTTTGTGCTCGGCTTGAATATGAGGCTCAAAGGTCACCCCCGGCATGTAGTCTTGAACTACGCCACGGGCTGAGGTTTACCGCTTCGAAAGAGCCAAGGTCTGGTGGAGCTTGAAACTTTCTAGGACGGGCCTCGACGGTGTTGGGGTTGGAACTTGTGCGACTCGATAGTGAGCAGTCATAGGAATATGTGCATGTAGTGTGAGGTCTAACAAGTGGACAATTTTTTTTTTTTTTTTTTTTTTTTTTTTTTTGAAAAGAAAAAAAACACACAAAAACACATAAGCACATAAATTACAACTCCCGAATCACCCGTGTGACCGGAAATAAAACACAAAAATTAAAAACAGTCCGAGGGTTCAATTCTGTTCTGATGCAGGCAACTGTGCCCACACCCCACTGTTCTGCTCAGTCACTGAAACCGTTTCTGTTCTGGAAACCAACCCAGAAGCGTGCGCCTCTGAGTGTGATGTGGGACGCGCGCGCATGGCGCATGCTTATGGGAGGCGCGCGCTTCTGGGGCACAACCTGTCAGAATGTCAGACTTTGGACTCAGGGGATTGCCCTGGTCCATGTTCATATTGTAACCCCTGCAGAAGTGATAGTGCAGAATAACAGAAGAAGAAGATGAAGAATATGAAGAAGCGTGGGCGATTCTGGTTCTTGATGCGGGATGCGCGCGCCTTAGGCTTAAAAGGCCAGACGCGCGCGCCTCCCCCATCAGGAAACAGAATGCCCAGAAAAGATGTTAGATTTCGATCAGAATGCAAGTTAACCCTCAATTAACTCCCCAGCGGAGAGTCGCCACTGTAGATACCCGGGGGAACCACGCCTTAGGCTAGAGCGCGTGTTGTTATCCTAGGATGTCTAACTTGTTTTTTAGAGTCGCCACCTATGTTTGAGGGAACATAAGAAAAACTATAGATTGTAGCTAAGTTTGATTACGAAAACAGAGATTCTTTGTTTGAGGTTCGGGGGTTAGATTACGAGATGGGAAGTACCGAAAACACCCATCTCGCCCCAACTAAAGTTGGTCTTGCTTGATCAAAATCTACATGAATGAAAAATGTCTTCTTCTTCTTCTTTAAGTCATGAAAAGGGGGGGTTTAAAATAGGATTTGGAATGTAGGAGATAACTCCTTAACCAACCTCAATGAGATGAGGTGATCATTAGAGTCATGTCCCAAAATGATTTGGGTGATTGCACAATTTGATAAAGTAAAAGAGAGAGATGAGATGAAGTAGAAAAGAAAGGAAAAGATGGACTTTTACCTACAATTTGAAGACCTTCAAAGTATTGCTTGATGAATCTGGAGAACTTTAGAAAGTGATTTTGGTTATAGTTTTGTAGTTCAATCTTTTGTCTAAGTTTTCGATCGGGTCTTTCCGATGATTTTTCCATCGGGAAAATGGAGGTTAAAGAGAGGTTTTTATAGGTGAAAGAGGGGTGTTTTTGGTGCAAAAACTCAGTCACAAGAAATCCTTCCCGGGCAAAATCCTGTAAATTGAGCAAGGGAGGGAATCCTGGCCAGAAAATCTGTAACTGACGCCCAGAGCGCGCGCGCTTCCTGCTTTGAGGGCGGGAGGCGCGCGCGCCTCG
>JAOWBW010003556.1:0-26061 GCA_026119855.1 Campanula takesimana | reverse complement strand
GGTTAGACTTAATTGGGCGTCAAAACAGTTTTGGGCCTAGGCAAAGATGAGGTTTAACATGCTTTTGAAATTGGATTTCTGTACAGAATCTCATAAAAGGAACTAAGAGTCATATGAGATATGATTGACAAGATTGTCTACCTAATTAATTTGATTTTGTGTAATCCGCCTTAGCGGACTTGAAATTAAATAAAGTTGGATCTTGGCCCAATTAAATTATATTATACATTGGATGTATATGAAGGTTATAAATTTAGTGGGAGTATTTTGTTTGAGAAATACATTATTTATCTCTTTAATGGAAAATCGGTACTTATTGAATTTTGGAAATTTTGCATATTTGTAGATAATGACTAATAACACTCAATCAATGTCGTTGCGATCGATCCTTGAGAAGGATAAGCTCGAGAGAATGGTAACTAACTTTATGGATTGGATCCGTAGCATAAGAATCGTTCTTAGGCAAGAAGATAAGTTGTACATTCTCGATGGGCCTCTCCCCGGAAACCACCGCCTACTGCCCCTAGGGTAGAAAGAGACAATTACAAGAAACATCGTAATGATTCTAGAGATGTAAGTTGTCTCATGCTTGCTGCTATGTGTTCAAAACTCCAACAAAGTTTGGAACATTTGGAAGCCTATGAGATAGGCGTTGGAGTTGAGAACCATGTTTCAAGAGCAAGCTAGGCAAGAGAGGTACAAGACCATTGTTGCATTCACACATGTAAAATGAATGAAGGGCAACAAGTGAGTCCTCACTTTCTTAAAATGAAAGGTTATGTAGAGCACCTTGAGAAACTTGGCTATCCAATCCCATTGGAGCTAGCCACGGATCTCATTCTTAATTCATTGCCTAAAAGTTATAATCAGTTTGTGATGAATTATAACATGCATGGAATGGATAAGAATCTCTCTGAGTTGCATGGGATGCTCAAAACTGCAGAGATGAAAATTGTGGAGAAAGTTCTCCGTGCTCTTGGGTCATGATGGGAAAAAGGCTAGTGCCAAAGGAAGGGTAAGAAAGTTGTCAAACCAAAATAAGCAAGGCAAAGGTTGCCAAGGCTTCTGAGGCAAAACCTGATTCAAAAGGATGCAATCTGTTTCCATTGTCAAGAAAATGGTCATTGGAAACGTAATTGCAAGGCTTTCTTGGAAGAGCAAAAGAAGATGAAGAGCAGCAAGGCTGCGTTGACTTCAGTATCTATATGATAGATATTCTCCTTTCTACCACTGATTCTTGGGTATTGGATACCGGATGTGGTTCTCACATTTGTCTAAATGTGCAGGGACTAAAGAATAGGAGACTGCTTAAAGAAGGTGAAGTAGATCTACGCGTGGGGAATGGAGCAAGAGTTGCTGCATTAGCCGTAGGGACTTATGAAGTCACTTTACCTTCCGGATTAATTCTTGTTTTGAACAATTGTTATTATGTTCCGGATTTAAGCAGAAATATTATTTCAATTTCTTGTTTGGATAATGAAGGTTTTAAGTTTCTTATTGAGAATAAGAAATTTTCTATTTATTTAAATGATGTGCTTTATGGTATTGCTAATTCATTTAATGGCCTTTATATCTTGGATGTCAAGAATGAATAATAATGTCTATCATGTAATAAGAAATCTAAACCTAATGATGTAAATCATACTTATTTGTGGCATTGCCGTCTTGGTCATATTAATGAGAAGCGTATCTCAAAACTCCATGGGGACGGACTTTAGGTTCATGTGACTTCGAGTCATATGATACTTGTGAGTCGTGTCTTCTTTGAAAAAATGACTAAGACACCTTTTACCAAGTTGGGTGAAAGGGCAAGCGACTTATTGGGGTTGATACATTCCGATGTATGCGGACCATTAAGTAGCAATGCTAGGGGAGGATTTCAATACTTCATAACCTTCACTGATGATTATAGTAGATTTGGGTATGTTTACCTAATGAAACATAAAAGTGAAGCATTCGAGATATTTAGAATATTTCAAAATGAAGTAGAAAAACAACTTGGAAAAAGTATAAAGGCACTTCGATCAGATCGAGGTGGTGAATACTGAGTCAAGAATTTGATGATCATCTAAAGAATTGTGGAATAGTTTCACAATTGACTCCGCCCGGAACACCACAATGGAATGGTGTGTCTGAGAGGAGAAATCGGACTTTGTTAGACATGGTTCGATCAATGATGAGTCAAGTTGATCTTCCAATATCCTTTTGGGGTTACGCCCTAGAAAACCGCTGCTTTCACACTAAATCAAGTTCCAACTAAATCGGTTCCAAAGACTCCATATGAGATGTGGAGTGGAAAGAAACCTAGTTTATCTTTCATGAGGATTTGGGGTTGCGAAGTTTATGTCAAGAGACTTATCTCTGACAAACTAGCACACAAATCGATAAATGTATTTTCGTGGGATATCCTAAGGAAACTAAAGGATATTACTTTTACAACCGTGAGGACAACAAAGTGTTTGTTGCCCGAACTGGTGTCTTTCTAGAGAAAGAGTTTCTCTCCAAAGAAATCAGTGGGAGTAAAATAAATCTTGAAGAAATTCGAGACCCAGAAAATAACATTGAACCAATAGTGGAACAAGAACAAGAACCACAAGGAGTTGTGGAAACTGTTCAAATACACAAGCAACTCGCAGATCTAGTAGGTTACGATCCGAGCCCGAGAGATATGGATTTCTCGTAACGGATAGTAATGAGGTAGAAATCATTGAGAATGATGAACGTCAACCTACCAAGAGGCGATGTCTTCT
This sequence comes from Campanula takesimana, assembly GCA_026119855.1. Classification (NCBI taxonomy): domain Eukaryota; kingdom Viridiplantae; phylum Streptophyta; class Magnoliopsida; order Asterales; family Campanulaceae; genus Campanula; species Campanula takesimana. The sequence goes on along the minus strand of JAOWBW010003556.1, from coordinate 23,311 downwards.
CCTGATTCGGACAAGTGGCTTGGAGCCATGGAATCCGAATTGCAATCCATGCAAGACAATCAAGTTTGGAATTTGATTGATGCGCCCGAATGTGTAAAAACCATAGGATGCAAATGGGTCTTCAAGAAGAAGACTGACATGGATGGGAAGGTGCATACTTACAAAGCTAGGCTTGTAGCGAAAGTTATAGGCAAGTTCATGGTATTGACTATGATGAGACCTTTTCACCCGTAGCAATGATCAAGTCTATAAGAATTTTGCTTGCCATTGCCGCATATCATGACTATGAAATATGGCAGATGGACGTCAAAACCGCTTTCCTGAATGGAAAACTCAAGAGGATGTGTATATGACACAACCAGAAGGTTTTGAACAAGATTCTAAGGTATGCAATTGCAAAGATCCATCTATGGATTGAAGCAAGCTTCTAGGAGTTGGAATCTCCGTTTTGATGAATCGGTCAAAGAGTTTGGTTCATCAAGAACGAAGATGAGCCTTGTGTATACAAGAAGATTAGTGGGAGCATAGTGCTATCCTTATTTTATACGTGGATGACATATTGCTCATTGGAAACGACATTCCTACACTTCAGTCTGTGAAGACTTGGTTAGGAAAGTGCTTCGCAATGAAAGATATGGGTGAAGCCGCATATATTCTTGGCATTAAGATCTATAGAGATAGATCAAGGAGGCTACTTGGTTTAAGCCAAAGTACATACATTGACAAGGTCATTAGAAGATTCCGTATGGAAAATTCTAAGAGAGGAACCTTGCCCGTGTTACATGGAGTTTCTCTAAGCAAGACTCAATGTCCTAAGACAAAGATGAGCGTGAGAAAATGAATGATGTTCCATATGCTTCGGCAATTGGGTCCATCATGTATGCCATGATTTGTACTAGGCCGGATGTGTCTTATGCTTTGAGCATGACAAGTAGATACCAATCCGACCCTGGCGAAAATCACTGGATAGCCGTTAAAAGCGATTCTTAAGTACTTGAGAAGAACTAAAGACTCGTTTTGGTCTATGGAGGAATGGAAGATGATCTCGTTGTAAATGCTTACACGGATGCAAGCTTCCAAACGACAAAGATGATAGCCGATCGCAATCGGGTTTTGTGTTTATGTTAAATGGTGGAGCTGTAAGCTGGAAGAGTTCCAAGCAAAGTACAACCGCTGATTCTACAACAGAAGCTGAGTATATTGCTGCATCGGATGCTGCAAAGGAAGCTGTTTGGATTAAGAAGTTCATAACTGAACTTGAAGTGGTTCCTAGTATTGCTAATCCAATAGACCTTTATTGCGATAATAATGGTGCTATTGCTCAAGCCAAGGAACCAAGAGCACATCAGAAATCCAAACACATACTTAGGCGTATTCATATCATTCGAGAGATCGTTGATAGGGGAGACGTAAATATATGCAGAGTACCTACTGATGACAATGTTGCGGACCCGCTAACAAAGGGACTTCCACAAGCTAAACATGATGGTCATGTTAGGTCCATGGGTATTAGATACATGGGAGATTGGGCCTAGGGCAAGTGGGAGATTGTTGGTAGTGGTGCCCTAGGCACGTTTAATAAACGTTGTAATTGTTATCATTTATTTCATATCAATAAAGAGATGTTTTGATTATTATTGTTGTTCATGTTTACTTATAATAATCTCCGTCCCTAGTACTTGTTAAGCACTAGTATAAAGGCTAAATGATCATGGGATGATCATGTTAGATTTATGGGTACTTGTTTGGAACAAGGTACTGGACATGACCCGCTCTATGAGATTTATGTCATGGTCTATGTCGTACATATATCTCATATTAGTTATGTCATTTGAATCCTTAGACATGAAGTTATTATAGTCTTCCACTTGATGAAAATTATGTTTGACATATTCAAACGCTACTTTTACCGAGTAGTTATAAAGGGTATGATTGGCATAATCGGATTCACGTAGGGAAGAATAATAAGCTAAATGGATTTGTCCCTCTTCGGAGAGATATCAATCTTGGGCCTCTCGTAGGAATGATGTTGATGAAATGTTCGGCCGGACTCAAATGAATTGATTGGATCAATGAAATTTGGATTATCAACATATTCGGAATCGAGAAAGTATTGAACAAAACAAGTTGACTTCTTGACCATGACTTGTGTTCAATGATATCGTGGACAAAAGGATTATGAATATTCTAAAGGAATGCGAACTTTGTATCTAGTTATACTATTTGGGTAGGTATGACAGTTTGCTAGAACCTAATCATATCTTATGGTTTCATGCTTGAACCCATTGCCAACTTAGTATAATCCTAGAGGGTCACACACAATAGAACGAATCTTTAAAAGGACTATATTGGAATTTTGGAAATTCTGGACATTCTGGGGAAGTGGGCGACCGCACAGTATGGACTGGGCGGCCGCACACTTAGCTCAGTTTTTGTACCAGTTTTGTTTCAGATAGTTGTGCGACCGCACAGAGGCTTTTGGCGGCCGCACAATACTGTCGGGTGGCAGATTCCTAATTTGATTAGGAAACGAATTTTGGACGGATTTTGACACAAGTTTCCTATTTGGAATAGGTCATACTTGTGTATAAAAGACCAAATTCGGCCAGCACTCTAAGCTAATGATTTTGTGAGTCTCAAAGAGTTTGAGAGAGGGTTTATTTTGTTCTAAGACATTCTTGGTTGAAGAACAAAATAATACACAAAATAAATTCCATATAGTTCTTTTGATTGTGAAAAAGTGTTTCACAATTTTGGTCTAGCAACCAAGATCAAAGAAGCTCCTTTGATATTCGTTCGAAGTGTGGATACCGCTAGAGGGTGAAAATCATCATCTTCAAAGTTCGTGTTCAAGCTTTGTGATCGTGATCAAGTCTTCAAACCTCCACCAAAGACCAAGAGAATTTGATAGCCATCAAGGGTTAGTTTATTCCTTTATTCTTATGTTGTATTTGATTTAATCATATGAACGGATCCATGGCTTTGGGTTTCAAAATTTTAAATGCTAAATTCCGCTGCGCATGTTTGATCGAAACCCAACAGAAACTTGCCTCTGAGCGAATGAGTGTCACGCCGAAACTTGCCTCTGAGCAAATGAGTGTCACGCCCGAAACTTGCCTCTGACCGAATAAGTGTCACGCCCGAAACTTGCCTCTGACTGAATGAGTGTCATGCCCGAAACTTCGCCTCTGACCAAATGAGTGTCACGCCCGAAACTTGCCTCTGACCAAATGAGTGTCACGCCCGAAACTTGCCTCTGACCAAATGAGTGTCACGCTCGAAACTTGCCTCTGACCGAATGAGTGTCACGCCCGAAACTTGCCTGAGTGTCACGCCCGAACCTTCGCCTCTGGCCAAATGAGTGTCACGCCCGAAACTTGCCTCTGACCGAATGAGTGTCACGCCCGAAACTTGCCTCTGACCAAATGAATGTCACGCCCGAAACTTGCCTCTGAGCGAATGAGTGTCACGCCAGAAACTTTCCTGACCAAATGAGTGTCACGCCCGAAACTTGCCTCTGACCGAATGAGTGTCACGCCCGAAACTTGCCTCTGACCGAATGAGTGTCACGCCCGAAAATTGCCTCTGACCAAATGAGTGTCACGCCCGAACCTCCGCCTCTGACCAAATGAGTGTCACGCCCAAAACTTGCCTCTGACCAAATGAGTGTCACGCCCGAACCTTCGCCTCTGACCAAATGAGTGTCACGCCCAAACCTTGCCTCTGACCGAATGAGTGTCATGCCCGAGTTCCCCGCCCGACCTCGACGGTCGTCTATAGGTTTGAGTAGCCTCAAAATCTCTCACCCCTCTTTCGAACTACGATAGGCTTGATTCCCCACAAAAGGGATACGTAGGAATCCTATACCTCTGGGTCCAGCCATTGGAATCAAATCGGCCTTTGCCGTCCTCCCATCAGATTGGGATGCATTTATCGACAACCCCGCTTTCTTCAAAAGCGACGTTGCCGAGGGGCTCTGTAAGTACCCCAATCTGAAATCGACCTACCTTAGAGGAATTCTTGGTACCATTCAGGGATAAACCAATGGGCCAGGACCTCACTAGGATAAACCTGATATTCCAGGACTGAACTGGAATTAAACTTGGAAAAATCCAGAAGCTCGCTAAGTCGAGTCGTACGGATGGTTTGGGCACATGAGGTCCCTAGCCGTATGGCTGGTTTGGGCACCCTCAGCCTCTATAAATTGAACCCCATGCTGATCATTTCAGGGGGGAGAAACAACATAATAAAGGTTACTCTGTCGAAATTACTCCAGTAGTGTGAGAGAAGAGTGAAACAAAGAGTGAAAGAGAGAAAGGAAGATTGGCTAAACCAAAATCGGTAAAGCCACCTTCTCCCCCTCCCTTCTCTTCATCTATAACTCTATTTTCTCTTTAATCTTTGTTTAAGTTTATGTTAATCTTTACATTAATTGTAAGACTTGTCCATTCAAGCACCTTTATATTACTTGCAAGACTTGTCCATTCAAGCAACTTTACATTTATGCAAGACTTGTCCATTCAAGCAAATATACATATATTACTCTATATTTCTCTTGTCCAAGCCATGAGATGATCCAAGGTGCCCTTCATGCCTTGTGTGGAAGAGGTTCAAACCTAGATGATCATGGATTGTTGATTGTCATTTACATTCTTGTCTAGTTAGAATGATGCTTTTGTTGGCAATAATGATCATTTGGAGGATAAAGCTTCCATCTTTATCATCCAACATTGATCTAGCTCTAAAGTCCCCTTTGGGGGTTGCAAAGATTCAATATTTATGTGTTAATTTGATTCCTTAAAGGTTAATAAGTCATAAAAATGCCATCTTGGGGATAAAGTTTCAATCTTTAATCACCAAATGGTCAATTTTGGCCCAAATGGCATGTTCATCAACTTTTCTCAATTTTCTCCAAAGATTGCTTATGATCACACCCAAATACTTGTTTTGGGGACTAAGTGATGATCATTTAGCATAGGAATGTTGTATTTAAACTTATAAAGTATTTTAAACAAACTAGAATCAAAACAGTCCTGTCCAGTTTCAACAGAATGTTCTGTTTCTGCTCTGAAACTGGACTGTTCTTGACTGAACTGTAAGATCCCAGGAGACTACCTGTCCATCCGTACGGCTGTGTTGGGAACAGGGGGCAAAATGTCTGTTTTGCCCTCTGATCCCTATTTTCTTAATAAACTGACCCTTTCAGTTAAGTTTTTCCAAACAAAACCAATAACAAAAACTTTCCGTTAAATACACACACACACATGCACATTTTCAAACTAACAAGGGAGACTCGGTTTTTCCGAGGCACTTTGGGTGAACCGTAAATATGTTCTTCCCAAAGTGTAACGTGACCTCGGAACTCACCTTCTCTAACCATTTTCATTTGTTTGGTTTAAAATTAACAATGTGGCGACTCCGTTTCTTTTTTCGTTAGGAAAGTTACCCGTGTTTGGCATTTCTTCCTCGTGCGAACTTTGCTTGTTTTGCCCCGAGGGAGGGATCCTTACAGGTGGTATCCCACCAATGCTCGCCCAAGGCAGTAATGAGCCCAAGACTCCTGTTAGTGCTCGCCAGCTGGCCCACAGCATGAATGAACGCACCAGGCCGATGCCTTCTACCCAATCTCTCGGACCAGGCTCGTCGCCGACAGCCATGGGCATAGCCTCCCACAGGGAGCAGCACATGTCAGGAGATCCCCGAGATTTGGGATCACCGCCCTGCAGGTAAACACAGCAAAGGTATGAATAACACAGATACCAATGCATGTGATAAATGAATGTGATGAATAAATCATGTGAATAAAAAATGTTTTCTCCCTTTTTCAAATTGCGATAAGAGTTTCGGGGTTTGTTTATAAAAAATGTTTTCTCCCTTTTCAAATTGCAATAAGCGTTTGGGGGTGTGTTTATAAAATGTGTTTTTTCCCTTTTCAAATTGCGATAAGCGTTTGGGGGTGTGTTTGAAAAATGCGTTTTCCCTTTTCAAATTGCGATAAGCGTTTGGGGGTGTGTTTATAAAAAATGTTTTCTCCCTTTTCAAATTGCGATAAGCGTTTGGGGGTGTGTTTATAAAATGTGTTTTCTCCCATTTCAAATTGCAATAAGCGTTTGAGGGTGTGTTTATAAAATGTGTTTTCCCTTTTATAATTGTGATAAGCATTTGGGGGTGTGTTTGAAAAATGTGTTTTCCCTTTTCAAATTGCGATAAGCGTTTGGGGGTGTGTTTGAAAAATGTGTTTTCTCCCTTTTCAAATTGCGATAAGCGTTTGGGGGTGTATGTATAAAATGTTTTCTCCCTTTTCAAATTGCGATAAGCGTTTGGGGGTGTGTTTATATAGGGAATGTGCAAAGTTTTGTTTAGAAAGGTGTTATCCTGTCCCCATTCCAAGACTTAGTGTCCCGAACCTTCATTAAAATGTGATAACTTGTCCTAGGAAATACTAGCACGCACTTGAATGTGTCAAAATGACTAGTCGAGCCTTAGGTACAAGTAGTTTATGCACAACGCACTTCGATTTTGGGAGGTATAGCTAGGCATGTCCAAATGACGCAATGAGCACATGCTCACGTCCCTAGTGATCCCAACGACACAAAAATGAGGCCAATTTCATGAAATTGTGTCAAGAAATGCAAAGATCTCAAATAGCATGAACGTAGGCCCTAGGACTAGGGAACGCACAAAATGCTCAAAATGGACATGAATCGAGTAGGAAAGGATGATTACCGCTCGCTCGTGACATAGATGGACGTCGGGAGACTTGTAGAAACCTGCTCCCACATCATTTAAGGCAATATGGTATCCCCGAAAATTCCGGACCATGTCAAGCCTTCTATCCACTCCCTTTGGGTAACCTCTTCTTGCCCGAGAATCCATGAGCAAACCTAGAACGAATTAGGTAGAAATTTTGGGAAAATGTTGAAGTTATGCTCTCGAAAAATCGCCTCTCCCTCTCTGATTTTTGGCCTGAGTTTTGAAATGTGCAGCAACCATCCGTATGGCTGCTGTTTTTGAAAAAGAAGGAGACGCCTCCTTAGGCCGTACGGCTGGTTTGGGCGAGAGGAAATCTCAGCCCACAATTTACACTTTGGCCCCTGGCGCCTTGAGCATGATTTCCCTTAGGTTTCTGAAATAGGACTTATGCCCCTCCCCTTTGGAAAATGTCCAAAATGCCCTTTTTGGCGCATGCAACTTGAATTGAACCTAGAAAAATTAGGTTCCCAATGAAAATGAAATTGGGCAGTCCCTAGGTGGACGTAAGACCAGTCTCGTGAAATTGACCCGGCCGTATTTCGTAAGCCCGAGTCAAGAATGTGAACCTTGTGAATTTAGCCCGGCCGTGCTTCGTAAGTCCAGTTAAGAATGTGAATTTAGCCCGGCCGTGCTTCGTAAGTCCAAGTTAAAAGGTTAAGAATGAGAATTTAACCCGACCATGTTTCGTAAGTCCAGGTTAAAAGGTTAAGAATGAAAAATTAGCCCGGCCGCACTTCGTAAGTCCAGGTTAAAAGGTTAAGAGTGTTGAATTTAGCCCGGCCGTGCTTCGTAAGTCCAGGTTAAGAATGTGAAATTAGCCCGGCCGTGCTTCGTAAGTCCAGGTTAAGAATGTGAATTTAGCCCCGCCGTGCTTCGTAAGTCCAGGTTAAAAGTTAAGAATGAGAATTTAACTCGGCCGTGCTTCGTAAGTCCAGGTTAAAAGGTTAAGAATGAGAAATTAGCCCGGCCTCACTTCGTAAGTCCAGGTTAAAAGGTTAAGAGTGTTGAATTTAGCCCGGCCGTTCTTCGTAAGTCCAGGTTAAGAATGTGAAATTAGCCCGGCCGTGCTTCGTAAGTCCAGGTTAAGAATATGAATTTAGCCCGGCCGTGCTTCGTAAGTCCAGGTTAAAAGTTTAAGAATGAGAATTTATCCCGGCCGTGCTTCGTAAGTCCAGGTTAAAAGGTTAAGAATGAGAAATTAGCCCGGCCGCACTTCGTAAGTCCAGGTTAAAAGGTTAAGAGTGTTGAATTTAGCCCGGTCGTGCTTCGTAAGTCCAGGTTAAAAGGTTAAGAGTGTTGAATTTAGCCCGGCGTGCTTCGTAAGTCCAGGTTAAAAGGTTAAGAATGAGAATTTAACCCGGTCGTGCTTCGTAAGTCCAGGTTAAAAGGATAAGAGTATTGAATTTAACCCGGCCGTGTTTCGTAAGCCCGAGTCAAGAATGTGAATTTAGCCCGGCCGTGCTTCGTAAGTCCAGGTTAAGAATGATGAATTTAACCCGGCCGTACTCGAAAGTCCGGGTTAACAGTTTTTGTGAGATTATGTCATTTGGCCGTCCGGCGAGACGTAAGACCATTAGGCTCCGTGAGATTTTCCCTTTGGCCGTCCGGCGTGACGTAAGACTATTGGATTTTGTTGACCCGGCCGTACTTCGTAAGTCCAGGTTAACAGTTTTTGTGAGATTATGTCCTTTGGCCGTCCGGCGTGACGTAAGACCATTAGGTTTTGTAAAAAAGTGTCTTTTGGCCGTTCGGCGTGACGTAAGACCATTAGGCTCCGTGAGATTTGCCCTTTGGCCATCCGGCGTGACGTAAGACCATTGGATTTTGTTGACACGGCCGTACTTCGTAAGTCCAGGTTAACATTTTTGTGAGATTATGTCCTTTGGCCGTCCGGCGTGGTGTAAGACCATTAGGTTTTGTGAAAAAGTGTCCTTTGGCCGTCCGGCGTAACGTAAGACCATTAGGTTTTGTGAAAAAGTGTCCTTTGGCCGTCCGGTGTGACGTAAGACAATTAGGTTTTGTGAGATTGTGTCCTTTGGCCGTCCGGTGTGACGTAAGACCATTAGGTTTTGTGAGATTGTGTCCTTTGGCCGTCCGGCGTGACGTAAGACCATTAGGTTTTGTGAGATAAGTTGACCAGTTTGTGTAGTCAACCCTCCGCCATGAGATAAGTTGACCAGTTTGTATAGTCGACCCTCCGCCATGAGATAAGTTGACCAGTTTGTGTAGTCAACCCTCCGCCATGAGATGAGTCGACCCTCCGCCATGAGATAAGTTGACCAAACTGACCATGTGTCCCGGCAGTCCTTAGTCGGATGTAAGACCAGTTACCCTCGAGTCGACCCTCCGCCATGAGATAAGTTGACCAGTTTGTGTAGTCGACCCTCCGCCATGAGAAAAGTTGACCAAATTGATCATGTGTCCCGGCAGTCCTTAGTCGGATGTAAGACCAGTTACCCTCGAGTCGACCCTTTCCTGATAGAGCCAAGTCGATCGAGTCCAGCCTCTGAGCCATGCCCATTATTTGAGCCTCTGAGCCATGCCTATTCCTTGAGTCGACCCTCTCCGATAGAGCCGAGTCGATCGAGCCCAGCCTCTGAGCCATGCCCATTATTTGAGCCTCTGAGCCATGCCTATTCCTGAGTCGACCCTCTCCTGATAGACCCAAGTCAATCGAGTCTAGCCTCTGAGCCATGCCCATCATTTGAGCCTCTGAGCAATGCCAGCCCCCTTTAGTCAACCCCCTCCGAATAGGGCCAAGTTGACCAAGCCCAGCTGTTAGGATTCATTGTTAGTGCACCCACCTTAATTTGATTGATCCATTCCACGTGTCTTTTTATTGACTTTAGGACCGCATGTAATGAAGTTCTACTTCAATTTTTAGATAAGTCCATTTCTAGATTTTTAGTTTTCTAGGCTGAGTATAGTTCGGTTGTATCATTAGCGGTTTAGTGCTTCAAGCCGTCATCTTGAGACCGCCAGCATGGAGCCCTTCAGTTTTCATCAAACTGCAGTTTGCATGTTTGATGAAACGCCCATCAAGATCATTCTTCAAACCGCCCCTATGCTTGGTGAAACCGCAAAGCAGTTATTGAAGAATTAAAGAGATGTCATTTATCCTTAGACAAACATTCCCTTTTTGACCGTAAAAGGATGTTGTTATGTCATGTCAAAATAACTCTAAGTTAACTTGGAGTTTCTGCAAGGAATGTCGGTTTGTCTATCAAGTTTGAATTGTTTACCGTTAGTCCTTTCTGCAACAAAGGACAAATGTCAGGTAGTGGTGCAACAACTACCTAGGACTACAAGACAAAACCAAGGACGAAAATGACAGCTCAACCAATGGGATTTCGACAGCACTGTACCCTTCAGATTTGATTCAAATCTTTACCCAACGGTCACAAGGGTGCTCTGCCTATAAATAGCCTTCATTATTCAACAATGAAGGTTGCTGAGCTTCAAGAGATTCATTCCCAAGTATTCAAGTTTGCTTTGAAGAGTTAAACCCAGATATTCATATCTTCAACCATCTCCATTGCAAACCCAGTTCTTCATCAAAGCTTCAAGCCTAACAACCATTCATACTTAGCCTTTACACAGAAAGAATTCTATTTGCTCCACCATCATTTAGATACTTAGAGCATTTGATTTCTTTTCACACACACACCCGATTTATATGATCATATAGATTATATACTTCGAAAACACCGGTTGTTATTATAGCTTAGGTTAGACTCATTGTTTAGAGTTTAGATTTATCTTGTAAAACCTCCTCTAAATTAATACAAGTCTTATAGCTATTAGAAAATCCTAGACTAACCATCTAGGTAGAGGACGTAGTTCATTTAAGAACGAACCTCTTCAATTTGTGTGTTTGATCTTTATTTTCTGTCTTGATATTTATCTTTCTTGTTTGTGGTCTTGAACTTGTTTCCATATACGAAATGACTTGAAAGATGAATTGTGTTTTCCTTTAAACTTTAAGTTTAACTATTCTGTTGCATCATAGTGTTTTCTCAACCCGAGTCAAACTTCCAAACTCTTTAACTAACCTATTTGGCCAAACCGCAAACTCCGCTGTGCATTTTATCAGTTCGGTTCTTGTGCCTTGAACCGCAGTTGGCCAAACTGATAAGTACTCGGTTGATTTTAAGGGTATTTCGAAAAAGTTTCGGACCGCTATTCACCCCCCCTCTAGCGGTTCTATACCCTTGTTGCCCTCTGGGACCAACAAGTGGTATCAGAGCGTATCTACCAAACTTGTTTTTACAAGCTTAACCGCTTGGGTGCTGATCCAATGGCAAACACAAACACCCATATGATGCAAACATCCAATTCGAATCACTTACCGATTCTGGATGAAGATAGTTTTATTTTTTGGAAAGATAGGATGATGAAACACATGATTTCATGTGATCGTTAGACTGTGGACCGCGGTTACTGATGGACCATATGTCCCTATGAAAGCTAATCCACGTGCAGGAACCGCAGGAGAAGAAGCTGAAGTTAAGAAATTAGAAAGTGAATGGACTGATGCAGACCGCATCAATGTGGATTTTGATGGAAGAGCTATGTCCATGCTAGTGTCAGCTATTGACCTGAGGACTCATTCTAAGGTGCTTCACTGCAAAACCGCAAAGGCTACCTGGGATGCTATAGTTGATTTTCTGGAAGGAGATTCAGATACCAAGAAGAACCGCCTCTATCAACAGAGAAGACTCTTTGACTATTTTGTTAAAGATCCTAAGGAATCTCTTAGACAATGCTATGAGAGGTTTATTGATATTGTTAACGTTTGTTTTTCTCTTGGACATGTCTATTCTAATACAGATTTGAACATGAGATTCATGCAAGCACTTGGTAGCAAATGGCTGATCAAAACTACTAACATTGAAGACAACAAGGACTTGGAAGCTCTTGATCTTCGACACTTGTATGCCATGCTGAAGGTTTTTGAATTTAAGCTTGAAGAGGTCCATGAAACCGAAAGCAGATTTAAGACCCTCTCTCTAGCTGCATTCAACAATACCTCATCTCCTGTCTACAATCCAGACCATCATCAAACCGCTCCTCACCTCCACTTGCAAACCGCTCCTCCTGACCAAAATGTTCCTAGATATAATCCTCAAACCGCACCTTCTGAATATTACCAGCAGTCTCAACAATCCTATCCTCAATCACATCAACCATATCCTCAATCTTATCAATCTTATCAGCAGTCTCATCAATCCTACACTCCTCCTCAAAGTTCTTATGCTCAGAGTGTAGGATCACAATCCTCAAGTTCTACTCAAGTTGATTTTGATGAAATGGATGATGAAGAATTTGCTTTGTATGTGAAGAGATACACCAAGTTCAGGAAAAATAATAGATCTCAATTTCCATCCAAAGGCCCAGCAAAGTTTGTCCCTCCAACCAGATTCAACAAAACTGCAGATCCCAAGACAAGGGAAGACTTGGTTTGTTATAACTGCAGACAACCAGGTCACTTTGCGTCAAGTTGTCCTAAACCGCGCTATGAAGCCGCGCCAGCAAAGAAACCATTCAACAAGAAGTTCGTGAAAAGAAGAGGAATGGTAGCTGACCAAGGAGATCAACCGCTGACATGGATGGGTTCAGACTCAGATGAAAGTGATGATGAAGAAACTGCTAATCTCTGTCTCATGGGATTTGAAGAAAGAATTGAAATTGACGAAAGCCTTCCACTGCCAAAACAACAAATGAAGTCAGTTTCACCTAAGACTCCTGAGGCTAGATCAAGCAGAGCTCCTACAACACCAAACTACACTCCCGAGGTTCAAGCAGACCAAAGTCATGATGATCAGGTACTAGAACGTGCAAACATTATATGTCAACAACACACTGTACTTAAAAAGGCATATAAACTGGCTGCGGAACTTGAAGAATCCCAACGTGTATGTAAATCCCACAAGGAGGAAATTGAAAATCTCAAGCTCCAAATTGCTGGGGTATCTACTATTGTGGATGAAAACCGCTATCTGAAGGACAGAACCGAGGTACTTCTCACCCAAATCCATGATCTTACCGTACAAAGGGATGACCTCCAAAAAGTGACCGATGTATGGACCAAGTCTGGTGTCACTGTGGAACAAATCCTAAATTCACAAATTCCTACTTCGGATAAAAGTGGATTGGGGTTTAAAACCGATGATGGGTGTAAGTGTCCTTGTCTCTGTGCCGAAGGTGGTGTGAAACCTACTGAACAAACCAAAGAAATTCCTAAGGTTAATCATGCTGGTAAAAAGGGCTCAAAACAAGAAATTAAAAGGCAAAATTATTTCTTTGAGTACCCTAAAAACCAGACTGGGAGAGATTCAAAGTGGAAAGAGAAATCCATAGCGGCTGAGGCAACCAAGGAAGTATTGAGTGATGAAACCGCTCCTAGTCGGTTTAAGGAAATTCCTATCATTTTCCCTAAAGCCGCACCTAAGGGAAGGTTGAGCTCAAGAAGGTAATCTTTGTTAAAGCCAAAACCGCTGACCCAGTAAAACATGAGAAACCGAAGGTCAGTAAAGGGTTTGTAAAACCGCAACCAAAACCTGGATTTATTCATTGTGCTATTTGTGCTGATTTTGGTCATAGTGCTGGTCATTGTCTTTTAAGATTCACACCCAATGCCAAGGGACGTAAAAATCCTAAGGTCAAACAAGTGTGGGTCCCAAAAGCTGCTAACCCTAGGACCCAAGGAATAAGGGGGACCAAAACCTTTCATGTTTATTTTTCAGATTTCATGTTTTATGGCTGGAACCGCGAAGAAGAAGAAGGATCTCTGGTATTTGGATAGTGGATGCTCACGACACATGACTGGAGATTCCGAACTACTCTGCAGTTTCATCCAAATGAAAGGTCCCTCCAGTAGTGTTTGGTAACAACAAGAAAGGAGAAACAGTAGGATATGGAGCAATCAAACGAGGAAAGGTGACTATTGAAAATGTGTCATTAGTAGAAGGACTCAAGCACAACCTTCTCTCCATATCTCAGTTTTGTGACAAAGGAATGAACTGCATCTTCACATCAACTAACTGTTATATCAAAGATGCTTCCTCTGAAGTCACTCTACTGACTGGCAACAGAACAGGTGATGTTTATATGATAGATTTGAGTAATATTGTTTCTATTGCTGACCTCTGTTTTGTAGCCAAAAACATAAGTGAAAGCAGCTGGTTATGGCATAAGCGGCTCAGCCACTTGAACTTCAAGTATCTAGCAAAACTGCACAGGGATGGTCTAGTAAAAGGACTACCCAAAGTGGCTGACCATCATGATGAAAAGTGCAAAGCATGCCAGCTTGGAAAGCAGCCCAAACAGTCATTTCCTAGTAAAACCGCACCTTCAACGAACCGCTGTTTGCAATTGCTGCACATGGATTTATTTGGACCTGTCCCAACCGCCAGTATTGGAGGAAACCGCTATACACTTGTGGTGGTTGATGATTATTCAAGATATACATGGGTGGAAATGATGGCCTCTAAAGATGATACTTATGGCATCGTAACCGCTCTCTTTAGACAGCTCCAAACTCAAAAATTGGATGACATTGTTGCCGTGCGTTCAGATAATGGAACCGAATTTACAAACAATGGTGTTGCTCAATATTGTGATGATCATGGAATTGATCATAACTTCTCTGCCGCTGGGGTTCCACAACAGAATGGAGTTGTAGAAAGAAAGAACAGGACTTTGATTGAAGCCGGGAAGACAATGATTGCAGAAGCAAAGCTTCCCAAATACTTCTGGGCCGAAGCCATCAATACCGCATGTTTCACCCAGAACCGCTCCCTAATCATCAAAGTTCACAATAAGACTCCTTATGAATTGTGGAGAGGCAGATCACCCAACATTGCCTTCTTCAAGATATTTGGATGCAAGTGCTACATCTTGTACAATGGCAAAGAGCATCGAGGTAAATTTGATGCTAAGGCCGATGAAGGTATTTTTGTTGGTTATTCAAAACACTCCAAAGCTTTTCGTTGTTTCAATAAGACATCTTTAAAAATTGTAGAGTCAGTCCATGTTACATTTGATGAACATAATCTTCTTGAGCCACATATGGCTCCAAATGTTGCTGATGATTTCAGTGGTTTTGAGACAGGTACATCTTACCTTAATCGTGCAACCGCAAATGACCAACCTACTCAAACCGCTCCATCAGGTTCTCCAGCCGCTCCAAATCAAACCGAAGGTGTTGCTGTAGAACCGCATTCTTCTGATCCCATTCAAACCGTTGATCCAGTTCCCAACATCACCTTCAATGAAGATTTCAATGAATATCAAGAAGAGCCTCCTCTGGAAAATCTTCAAGAAATAGTGGTTCATGATGACCTCCCTCCAGAAATCAATGAGCATAGAGACCATCCAACAACTAATGTTATAGGTCCTATCAGTTCTGGTGTTCAACAAGAGGAAGCTTAACACATAGAGATAACCACAGTTTGTTCTCAACCGCACTGATATCTCAGATGGAACCGAAGAAGGTAGATGAAGCTCTAAGTGATCCAAGTTGGGTAGCTGCAATGCAAGAAGAGCTTAATCAGTTTGAAAGATGCAGAGTTTGGACTCTAGTTCCAAGGCCCAGAGATCACACTGTAATTGGAACAAAATGGGTATACAGAAATAAGATGGATGAAAATGGTACCATTACAAGAAACAAAGCAAGGTTGGTTGCTCAAGGTTATAGGCAAGAAGAAGGGATTGATTATGATGAAACCTTTGCACCTGTAGCCAGACTTGAAGCCATTAGATTGTTCCTGGCCTATGCCTCCTTCAAGAAATTCAAGTTATATCAAATGGATGTGAAGAGTGCATTTCTGAATGGTGAACTACAAGAAGAAGTTTATGTAGCTCAACCGCCAGGATTTGAAGACAACAAATATCCCAATCATGTCTTCAAGCTCAAGAAGGCCTTGTATGGACTCAAACAAGCTCCAAGAGCATGGTATGACACTCTATCTAAATTTCTTATTGAACAAGGCTTCTCTAGAGGTAAAATTGATACAACCCTATTTATTGCTAAACACAAAGGTCATTCATTATTAGTTCAAATATATGTTGATGATATTATTTTCGGTTCTACTAATGAGACTATGTGTGTTAAGTTTGAGAAGCTTATGAAAGGTAAATTTGAGATGAGTATGATGGGAGAGTTGACATTCTTTCTTGGACTCCAAATCAAGCAATGTCATGATGGAATTTTTATCAACCAAGCCAAATATACCAAAGATTTGATCAAGAAATTTGGGCTTGAAACCGCTAAGCCAGTTGATACCCCAATGCAAAAGGCCTGCAGTTTGGATCAAGATGAACGAGGTAAGAAAGTTGATCAGACTCTCTACCGAGGTATGATTGGTTCTTTACTTTACTTACCTGTAGTAGGCCAGATATCATGTTCAGTGTTTGTGTTTGTGCTAGATTTCAAGCTGACCCTAGAGAATCTCATCTTATTGCTGTTAAAAGATTATTAGATATTTATGTGGATCTGTTAACCTTGGACTTTGGTACTCCAAAGAATCTTCATTTGATCTATTAGGTTATTCAGATGCTGACTTTGCAGCATGTAAGATAAGCAGAAAGAGCACAAGTGGTACTTGTCAGTTCCTTGGAACCCGGCTTGTATCATGGTCCAGCAAGAAACAAGCATCGGTTTCAGTCTCAACCGCTGAAGCTGAATACATTGCGGCTGGAAGCTGTTGCTCTCAAATTCTCTGGATGAAACAGCAGTTGGAAGACTATGAAGTATTTGAGAAAAACTGCCCTATCTACTGTGATAGTACTGCAGCTATATCAATCTCCAACAATCCAGTACAACACTCAAAAACCAAGCACATTGACATAAGATATCATTTCCTCAAAGATCATGTTGAAAAGAAGAACATTTTCCTAGCAAAGGTGGGAACCGACGATCAAATTGCAGATATTCTCACCAAACCGCTCGAAAATTCTAGGTTCTTTCATCTACGAGGAGAAATGGGTATGCTGGAACTTACTTAATATAATTCATGCCTATTTATTCTTGTTCTAATAATATTTGTCAAGTATTTTGGCTCTATTAAGAAAATGCAAATAGTTTGCGGTTCAATAGACAAACCGCAACAAGATGGTTCGGCTAAAGATTCCACTCAAACCGAAGAGTCAAGTAGAACAATTTCAGTTTTATCCAAACCGAATTGTCAAAGCAAGGTTTCGGTTTTCTCTACTGAAACCGAATATAGATCTGAAAGATATCGGTTTCACCAAAACCGATAATAAGGAAAAGGTAAGTCGGTTTACGCAAAAACTGCTCAGGTATGAAATTGCATTTTAGTCCCTACTTTATGTCACTTCATTCATTAAGGACCTTTTTGCAATTATCTCTGCCGCATTAAATGTGAATCGACAGGTACACTGACGGTTGAGTTTCCTAGCCGTCATGCCCGCTCCACTACCCGAGGTGTTAATTGAGTATAAAAGACAAACCATTTTTCAATTTATCTTTTTACCTTCTTACTCTTTTTAGCAAAAACCCCTCTCTCTCCTCTGTACGCATTCATCCTTCTCTCTCTCTGTTCTCACTAAATTTTCTTACTTAAACAAAATTTTCTATGGCACCAAAGAAATCAATTGATCTTGCTTCTTCTTCTACATCATCCAAACCATCGAAGCCTGATATGGTATGAAATTCTGAACCCTAACTCAGTATATCTCACTTATCCGCCATTGTTGAAGCTTAAAAGCTTGTTCATCTTCCTTTGATCATTTTATGCTTTTTCTTCAATTTCTTGGTTGGTTTGTGTTCGCATTTACTTATATACACTGATTGATTACTTTGTTTTAAGATTTGTGTTCAATTTTGAGCAAAATCAATTTGGGGTTATTTGGTGTTCTTGCGAAATTTTGCAGATTCTGGGTTCATGTGTTGTTATTTGTCTTAGTTTATTTAGAACTTTGTTAGAATCTACTCTCTGTGATCATTTTGATATAATTTTTTCCATATTTTGGTTAAGATTTTGTTTTGCATATTCATACTCTGTTCTTCGTGTTCTTCATGCATTCAAACTCTTTTTCAAAATTTTCCCTCTTTGATCCATTTTGCCTTCACTATTCCTTCATTCTTTGTTTTTACATTTTTACCCTTACTCTCCTTGAACCGCCTGTTTTCATTGTTAGGATTCCTTGTTATAGTTTGTAGTACTTAATCAAACCGCGGTTTGCTTAAGGATTCAAACTATCATTCTTTAAATATTTCTAACTAAGAATGTCTTTCAGGATCCCTCAAACTTTGTTCCCGGTTCTAGGATTCTTGAGAATGAACTTAAACAAGATGCAGTTGGAAGGAAGCTCCTCAAACTGTTGAATGATGCTAAACTGCTACCTCTGTTTCTTATGGATGAACCGCAGTTTGTTACTATTATCTGCGCCGAATTCTTTGAGAATGGGATCTCCACGAAGGCTGAATTACTAGATGTAAGAGGAGAACCGATAAGGGATCTGGAATCCGGTGAAATTAAATTTGAAGATGCTATCAAGTCCACCGTCTGTGGCAAAGAAGTGATCCTAACCGCTTCCAAGATTGCAGTTCTAGCTGGTCTTGAGAACTCTGGAGTTATGGGGATAAAACCGGAACTTCTAAGCAATACTACAATGGAGCTGATTGGAGTTAACTCTTTCTCTCCACCAAGAATTCCTCCAAAAAGGACTTTGGAGAGGTGATGGCTCATCTTTGTGAACTGGTAGATTCTGGAGTTATGTGCAAGAATGGAAACCACAACAACTTTACAAGTGAACAGTATGCTTACTGTGTGGCCATTCTTAAAGGGAAGAAACTGCACTGGCCCAAGGTTGTGATGAAGGAGATTATAAATGCTCTAAACCGCCTCCATGCTGCTAAAGCCGCTGGAAAATCCAAGGTCAGAACTCATTGCAGGTTGCTGACAAGTTCTTGCATCAAGATACTGCCATTTTCAAGTTCTCTACTGAACACAAGGACTATTGGTTGGATCCTAGTGAAAAATCTATCTTTGGACTGTCAAGACTTGATACCTTCAGAACAACCTTTGGATGGCGGTTTGCTCAAACTGTTTGGAATGAGGACCCTCTTCCTGAAGCCGAACGTGGCCCATTTCCTGAAGCTCGGCTCAACAAATCAGGGAAACCGTATGCTGGTGCCATTGCTGATCAGGCCCATGCTACGATGCTAAGAAATGAGGTCAAACTGCCACTCTAAACCGACTGGGGTTAAGTCATTTAGCTCAAACCGCGGTACAGGCTGAGGGGGAGCCTGCGGTTGAGGGGGAGCCTGCAGCTCGGTCTATACCTGCGGCTCGTCCCAAGGAAACCGCCGCTCCAAGGAAAAGAAAGGAACTGCTCAAATCCCTTCGGTTATTACAAAAGCAAACCTATCCAAACCGCCTTCCAAACCCTTATCCAAACCTTCATCTAAACCTTCATCTTCTTCAACCTCTTTTCCCCCCATCAGACTATCTCCTACTCTTTCAAAACCGCCTTCTAAACCCTCTATTCCCAAACCTCAAGTTAAACCCCTCTCTCCAGTACATCAAAATGTGGAGAAATCCTTAAATTTTGCTAAGGCTGCCTCCTCTCTTAAAGCCGCCAAGGCAAAATCCATTCCAGAACTTATCCCTTCACCTCATCTTTTTCTTCCTATCCCTTCTCCTCCTAAACCTTCCACTTCTAAACCGCCATCTGTTCAATTCTCTGAAGAACAGTTGGCTGAAATTTTCAAAGCCTTCCCAAACCTTAAACCTTCCTCTCAAACCGATCCTGAGCAGACCGAAGTGTCTGAGGATGCGGTTCTAGTTGAACAAACCGCTGTATCTACCATTGTGGTTCAGCCTGAGCAAACCAATGAGTTTGAGGCTGCAGCATTGCCTGAGCAGACTGATATGTCTGAGGCACTTGGTGAACCTGAGCAAGATGTTGAAGTTCTTGAGGTTCAACCGCCAAAGAAGAAGAGGAAGTTGGTGAAGAAAAGTGATTATGTAGAGCATTGGCAGTCAAGGCCACCAGGCGCTATTGACTTCAGTGAGGCTGACTACAAAAGAGATCACTCACCTCTTGAAGGAGCTTTTGCAAGAGAGCTAAGAGAAAGAGCTGAGATGAGGAAGGCAGGCATTGACCCAATGATGGTTGAGGTCTCTCCTCCTTCACTTAAAAGAAAGTTGGACTTTGATTCACCTGAGCATACTCCCTCTTCATCTCCTGATTTACCTTATGCTCCAACTCCGGTTTGCATCTACTTCTGTGTCGGTTCAACCACTGCCTCTTCCTTCAGTTCAACCGCTGGCTATTACTCAAGCTCAACCTCTCTCTCAGCCGCCAGTTCAGCTATCTCCACAGACATCGGTTTCATTCATTAAACCGAAGACAAAGAAACGAAAGAATGCTGCTGACTTAGCAAAATATTTGAAGCGGTTCAAAACTGAAACCTCTAGGGAAAGAAGGGCTGGAGCCCATGCTCGTGCCGCCGCCAAAGCCGAAGCTAGATTCTTGAAGGCTGGCCGCCCTAACCCTTTTGCTATCTTTCCCAAGGATGAGATGGAAGCCGCAGTTGAACACTTAATTCTTTCAGTTGCAGACAAAGTGATGGGTGAGATTGCCGATCAGGTACTCATGGATCCCACTCTTGCTAGTCAATTCTTTCTACAATTAACTGCTAGAGCCTATCCTCCTATGTTGAATTGGAGATTTGTGCCTTCACCTTCCATTCTTTTAAATGATGATTATTTGAGATTTCCTCTTCTTCCTTCTTCACCTCCTCAAACTGCAATTATCCCTATTCATTCTTTTCCCTTTTTTGATCCCATTGAGCTTGAAACCGCCCTTAGGATCTCTATGGGTGAAACCTTAGAAGAGGCACACATTCTGTTGAAAGGTAAAGCCAAGATGCCTTCTTCCTCCCATCAATCTGATGATGCCATCCAAATTTCTGATGATGATAATTCCAGTGATGAGCACATCCCTCCCTATACTCCTTCTGATGAACCGCCCTCTTCAATTCCTTCCTATCCAATTCTACCTCTTCATGCTTCAACCGCCGATTTGATAGATGCGGTTAGAAATATTCAATTTCATCAACAAACCGCCACTTCTCGTTTTGACACTCATCTCCTCACCATTCAATCTGATCTTGATGCCATTAAGGGGGAGAGAGTAAATGAGAGATTTGAAGATAGGTCAAGCAACAACAGCTAGATGAGAGACTGAACTTAATCTTGGAAAATCAACTGGCCCTTCAAGATCTTGTCAGAACCAACAATGATCTTTGCAACTTAAAGTTTCAAGCCGTTGATGCTTCACTTCAATCTGTTGTTGAAAACTGGATATTCTGGCCCAGCATGCGCTTGATTCTTCTGAGCTTATACTTCATAGAACCGGGAAACTTGTCAAACAAACCGCTGCAATTGAATTGAAGATTGATGAACCGACTGAAGTTCGGCTTCGTGCAGCTGACTTTGTTTTTGAAACCACCCGTGGATCCGGTTCTAGAAATGTTGATCAAACCGCTCCCGCTGTAATGTTCAAATTGCACAAGAACAAGCTGCTCAAGATGCTCAAACCGTTCAGAACCAAACCGCAGATGATGCTGCTGCTGCAAGGGGTTCTGTTGCAGATGAAGTAGACTAGACCTCTTTTCTTAGTCTTTCTTTTTGGTATCTCTTGTAATTCATACATTGTAAGTTACTATCCTTTATGATTGAATTATAATGAGAATGACTGCATAGCATTCTGTTTCCAAAACTTTGTTTATTCAAACTGCTTGTTTGTGAAACAATGCTTGTATTTCTTAAAACCTCATGCACTACATTCATCATGAAAATACTTTAAGTGCATTGTGTTTTAAACATTCAGTTTAAACATGCATTTCTGATCCTCAAAATCATATCATTCTTTATGCATCTGAATGTATTTCTTTTCTATCTCTTATTCATTTCCTTTATTTTTGATAGATTAGAAATCTATGATCTAGCATAGTGTGTGCATTGACTTGGGACATGCAATTTCATGAAATTTATTTCTGACATGTTCTTACCAAGTACAATGTTTTGCTATTATCATAGTGTGGTAATGGCATCAATCAAATAGGGGGAGATTGTTAGGATTCATTGTTAGTGCACCCACCTTAATTTGATTGATCCATTCCACGTGTCTTTTTATGGACTTTAGGACCGCATGTAATGAAGTTCTACTTCATTTTTAGATAAGTCCATTTCTAGATTTTTAGTTTTCTAGGCTGAGTATAGTTCGGTTGTATCATTAGCGGTTTAGTGCTTCAAGCCGTCATCTTGAGACCGCCAGCATGGAGCTCTTCAGTTTTCATCAAACTGCAGTTTGCATGTTTGATGAAACCGCCCATCAAGATCATTCTTCAAACCGCCCCTATGCTTGGTGAAACCGCAGAGCAGTTATTGAAGAATTAAAGAGATGTCATTTATCCTTAGACAAACATTCCCTTTTTGACCGTAAAAGGATGTTGTTATGTCATGTCAAAATAACTCTAAGTTAACTTGGAGTTTCTGCAAGGAATGTCGGTTTGTCTATCAGTTTGAATTGTTTACCGTTAGTCCTTTCTGCAACAAAGGACAATGTCAGGTAGTGGTGCAACAACTACCTAGGACTACAAGACAAAACAAGGACGAAAATGACAGCTAACCAATGATTTACGACAGCACTGTACCCTTCAGATTTGATTCAAATCTTTACCCAACGGTCACAAGGGTGCTCTGCCTATAAATAGCCTTCATTATTCAACAATGAAGGTTGCTGAGCTTCAAGAGATTCATTCCCAAGTATTCAAGTTTGCTTTGAAGAGTTAAACCCAGATATTCATATCTTCAACCATCTCCATTGCAAACCCAGTTCTTCATCAAAGCTTCAAGCCTAACAACCATTCATACTTAGCCTTTACACAGAAGAATTCTATTTGCTCCACCATCATTTAGATACTTAGAGCATTTGATTTCTTTTCACACACACACCCGATTTATATGATCATATAGATTATATACTTCGAAAACACCGGTTGTTATTATAGCTTAGGTTAGACTTATTGTTTAGAGTTTAGATTTATCTTGTAAAACCTCCTCTAAATTAATACAAGTCTTATAGCTATTAGAAAATCCTAGACTAACCATCTAGGTAGAGGACGTAGTTCATTTAAGAACGAACCTCTTCAATTTGTGTGTTTGATCTTTATTTTCTGTCTTGATATTTATCTTTCTTGTTTGTGGTCTTGAACTTGTTTCCATATACGAAATGACTTGAAAGAAATTGTGTTTTTTCCTTTAAACTTTAAGTTTAACTATTCTGTTGCATCATAGTGTTTTCTCAACCCGAGTCAAACTTCCAAACTCTTTAACTAACCTATTTGGCCAAACCGCAAACTCCGCTGTGCATTTTATCAGTTCGGTTCTTGTGCCTTGAACCGCAGTTGGCCAAACTGATAAGTACTCGGTTGATTTTAAGGGTATTTCGAAAAAGTTTCGGACCGCTATTCACCCCCCCCTGCTAGCGTTTCTATACCCTTGTTGCCCTCTGGGACCAA
>JAOWBW010003555.1:0-26066 GCA_026119855.1 Campanula takesimana | reverse complement strand
CTCACTATTTGCTTGTTTACTCATTGTAGATTGATTGAACTGAATTGTGTTGTGTTCGTTTTATCATTTGCCTTAGTTTCCTTATTTCACTCACTTTGAGCCAAAATACTTAGTGTGTGTGTTGCGCTCCCTTTATCACTTTGCGCCTACTTTCATTACTAAATTCCGCTGTGCATTCACTCACTCACTTAGGCGCATTTCATAACGCTTACTTGATAAAGTGCGCATTCGCAATTGAGTTTTTCAAGGGTACGAAAAAAGAATTTTTAAAACAGCTATTCACCCCCCCTCTAGCTATTTTTCATACCCTTGTTGCCCTTTGGGACCAACAATCATCAATGAATACTATGACACATTTGTCCAGAAGTTCCTGAAATACCCTATTCATCAACTCCATAAACGCGGCAGGCGCATTAGTCAACCCAAAAGGCATCACCCAAAAACTCGTAGTGACCATACCTTGTCCTAAAGGCGTCTTCGCAATGTCTTCCTTTTTTCACCCTTAACTGATGATAACCAGATCTCAAATCTATCTTCGAAAAGTAACATGCTCCCGAAAGTTGGTCGAATAAGTCATCAATCCTGGGTAATGGGTACTGATTCCTTACCGTCACGCGGTTCAATTCTCTATAGTCGATACACATTCTCATTAACCCATCCTTCTTCTTCACGAATAACACCGTGCACCCCATGGCGATACACTTGGTCTAAATCAAACCTCTATCCAACAGCTTCTGTAGTTGCTCTTTTAGCTCTTTTCAATTCTGCCGGAGCCATTCTGTAAGGTGCCTTTGATATTGGCGCGGTTTCTGGTGCCAAATCGATAGAGAACTCCACTTCCCTCTCTCTGGTAGGTATACCAGGCAATTCCATCTGGAAACACATATGTAAATTCTCTAACTACTGACAAAGATTCTATACTAATCTCCCACTATCGGTTTTTCCAACGTAAGCCAAAAACCCCTCACATCCTTTCCTTAGCAACCTGCGAGCCCTCATCACAGAGATGAAGTCCAATCTGGTTCTAGGCTTAATGCCTGCTGAAAACGAAACTCTTCACCAGATGGCAACCTAAAGTGAACTTCCTTCTTGAAACAGTCAACATTGGCATGGTATGCAAGCTAAACCAGTAACATTCCTAGATTACATCGAACTCTCCCATCTCTAATTCGATCAAATCAACCTCTAGTTCCATTTCGCCTATGCTTAACGGGCACTTTCTATATATAGACACAATAGGAATCGATCCTCTAGTAGGTGTATCTATCACTAGAGGTGTCTCTAATTCTTCAGATTTCAAATTCATTTGTTTCGCCACTCGCGTACAATAACGAGTGCGTAGCGCCCCGTAATCAATCAAAGCATATACATTTGAAGGCAGAGGCAGTCGAAGAGTACCTGCTACCAGATCGTTGAAAGCTCTTGTTGATCTCTAGCCGTCATAGTGAACACACGACCAACGGCCTCCACCCTTGTCCTTGTCGCCATCTTAGCTCCTCTGTGCATTGTTGTTCTTCTTGGGTTCTGGGCATTCCAATACGGGTGTCCATCTTGTCGCAGTTGTAGCATTTCTTTTCCTGAACCAGCAGTCTTCGTTTTGTGCCTTCCCTGGCAGGACTGACACTTTCTCGCCCCGTCCCCTTATCACGAGCATCATTTTTGTCTCCATCTCGCGCGGTTATTGTAGCCCTTGTTCTGATACTTATTCCCAGCACCTTCTTTTCCCACGATTATCATCACTGGCTTTCGCTTGTTACCCCCATCTCGGTTCCATCCTCCGGAACTTCCTTTCCATCCAGTCGATTCCTTTTCAATGGCTTTCTTCTTTTCCTCTTCTTGCTGCGGTAATTATCAGATTCTTTCTCTACCAACTTGCCCGGTCCACAATGTCACTGTATGTTGGCAGCATTTAAAGGTGTAATCCTGAACTTATGCGGTCACTCAATCAATCGCCCCTTCAAACTTACGGGCTTTCTGCCCCTCGTTATCAAAGAAAGTCGGAGCGAATTCCAGCAGCTCTGTGAAACTTAGCGCGCAGTAATCATCTACGGTCATGCTACCCTGAGTCAGCATCAGGAACTCCGCTACTTTCTCATTGCGGACACTTGCGGGGTAATACTTCTCATAAAACACCGTCTTAAACCTGTTCCACGTGAAGGCCTCATCTCCACGCCGCAGCTGATGCTCTCTCTTTCGGCTTCTCCCACATTTAAGAGCCTTTCCTTTAAACATGAACGTTGCAAATACCACCTGTTGTTCGTGTGCAAGTCAACGTCTCAAAAATCTTCTCCATGTCTTTTATCCAATCCTCTGGCTATCTTTTGGCTCTCCAGAGAATGATTTCTGGGTTTCTTTTCTGAAATGACTCAAGAGGATCTCTCTGTGTCACTGGTTTGAGGTTGTGGTTGCTGCTTGCCTGAGACTGCCAATCCTTGCACTACTTGGCCGATTCAGCCATTGTCTGAGCTAATGTCTGTAGTAAATTAGTCATGTTGGGATATTGTTCCACTATCGTTTCCGGCATTGCTCCTTCTGTTGTTCCTCGACATCTGAGGATAACAGGTATCTATTAACATGCATACGAATATAAAAATGAATACTTTTACACGCTCTCGCGTACTTTATACTTTTACTTTCAACAACACATACTGAGGTCGCCTTACTAGGCTTGTTATCTAAATAAAGGTCATTCACTTAGACTATGGGCCGTTTACTAAGCCAACACTTTCTTATTATAGTAAATTTTACTACATTTCTTGGTCTCATTATACCCTTATCTTTATTATTTCTTTTCTATAAATCGTGATTTACTTTCATAGGTCATTTCACTAGACCATACTTTCGGTTATATTTGGCCGTCTTCCACCGACCAATCATACATTCATTCAAAAGATTTCTTTGGTTCTTCTGCCTTGGCCATTTCATTAGGCCGCTTATGCTTGTTTCAATCATTCTACTCTGACTCGAAACTAACTTTCACTTGGCTGTTTCACTAAGCCAATTTCATTCATGATCTTTTCATTTGACCATTATTTCTTGTTTTAATTAGTTCGTTTGCCACAATTTTAAAACAACACACAATGACAAGACTATATGCTAAAATAACTTCAATAATTTTATAAAAGAATTTTGGAATCCAAACAAAACGAGAGTTCTACTAAAAGAATCCAACTGACTAAGCTAGTATTAATACTAAGAATAAAATAACTCTAAGTTTCGTTCCTCAATCACGGCCTACATTCTTCCTAGGCCTTCCCCTAGGTCTTCCACTAGGGACCCTTGGTGCACTCTTTGAAAACTCTTGGCCTTCCTCTCGGCCTACGAACCGGTGCTTCCTCCAGTTCTTCCTCATCTTCGATCACAATTGGGGCAGCCTCGTTGCCCTCCACTATGACCTCTATCTCTACAGCTTCATCCTCTTCTAGTTCCTCTATCTCCTCATTGGCCCCATTTCCCCCACATTGGGTGCTTCCTCAAGTTCTGGGACTTTGTAGTATTTCTGTAATATTCTTCCCTTATCGAGGCTTCATACACGTCCTGCTTATTCACAGCCTCTTTTAGCTTCTCCACTTCATCTACCGCTTTATGCCACCTTTCCCTAGTATACATCCATCGCTCAAATGTAGAGTCTGATTTCTTCTTTTCATGTTTAAGCTGCTTCTTGAGCTTTTCTGACAGTCCATGCATGCCTCAGAGCTGCCCTTTCCTTTGGTGTCTTATGCCTCAAATTCTTCATCATTTTGTCCTTAAGTCCGTCCATTCCTATAATTTGGACACAATCAACGTTAGAATCACATACTTAAAGTCAAATAACCGTCATCTTAAGCATATAAAGAAAGGCATAAAAAGGGCGTTTCTTATCTTAGGTTCTTTCCCAAAATAGTAAGTTTCCTTATTTGGAAAGTTCCTCAATTTATAAAGTTTCCTAATTTAGAAAGTTTTCCTCAAAAGTACTATCTTCCTTATCAGAGTTCTAAAGCCCAATCTATGTTAAGTACTATTTATCCTCATAGTCTTAACTTCTTTCTATAGTCTCCCATGTAAACCTAAAACGGAGCTCTGATTACCAACTGTAACACCCCGAAGTTCGGAGTAATATAATATAATATCCTTTAATAAAATCCGTCCCCAAATGCGGGAAAACAACGGTCTTAAACCATAATTCAAACATCAACGGCTAGTATCTCAATAACAACCACTATTCGAAATAAATAACGGAGAGCGAATTAATTGTCTTTCAAAACTCCAACGGCTAATTATAACCATCATTTAAATAAACATTCATAAATAGTTCTTTCTAACTACTACTAAAAGATTTCCTTCAAATCTTCATCGTCAAGGGTCTTCATTATCACCTTAACAACTCTCTCTTTTGTCCCTTGAGACCTCCTCCTATTTATATCCTGGAGAACAAATATTATGGAAGGGGTGAGCGAACAATGCTCAGTAAGTTCATACGGGATCTCTCCGGGTACTAAGGAGAGATGACCGGGAAGAACGAACCAATAATAATATTTTCAAAGATAGGTTTTCATAAATAATAAGTTAACTTTAAGATTCAAAAGCAGTTAACTAATAAACTTTTCAAAAATGAATGTGGCATTTACTTTCAAGTCCGTCAATTCCAAGATAACGTCACCATTCAGGTTGCAATGCCTGATCAGGGCATTTAAGTAAGATTTATCATGATAATCAACTACTTCATTTAAGCAGTACCAAAGTCTAGTTTCTTTTTCATTTCAAACTAGATTATTAACCTACTTAGTCCGTCTATACCACATTGAGATATAGCGAAGTAAGCGAATGTCTATAACCACATTAAGATATAGCAAAGTAAGCGAATGTCTATACCACATTAAGATATAGCAAGGTTTCAACTTAGTGTTCAAGGTACGAGAACACCATACAATTTCAAAGATATGTTTTGGTACCCATTGATTTAAAACACGTCAAGGGGTAGGAACATTCAAAGGCGTTCACAACTTTTAAGAAATCAAATGTTACCGCCACTAGGTAACTACTCATGAAAGAATATATAGGAATCCTACATTAAAGGATAGAGACATCAAAGACTAAGGATCGTAATCCCTTACCTTAGCCTTGCAGTCTTCGCTTAGCAAATTCACGTGCAAAATCTACAAACACGCAAACACGGCTTTCTTAGGAACATGAATTACTTTAATTCTCCGTCCCCATAGGCTTTATTTTACTTCCTTAACTCACGAGTTCATCATCTTAAACTCTTTGTTAGGGTTCGTTCTACCCGTTATTGGTATTCCCAAAATACCCCTTTCGGATTACTAAAATACCCTTAGGGTTATATTAATTCAATTCCCAATAATAAGTTTTAGGGTTGCATTAATCCTAATTAAAAACACTATTCCCAGCTTATGAAATTACTATTCACAGAACACTATTCACAGCGTAAAGTTACTATTCACAGCACGTAAAATCACTGTTCACAGCACGTAAAATCACTATTCACAGCTTAATCACTATTCACTGATTAAATCACTATTCACTGATTAAATCACTATTCACGTTACTGTTCACGCACTAATTTCACCTTGGAAAAAACACATACAAACCCCCTAATACACACACACACACACATCAACACACACGGCACTAACATATTCTGCACACACTCTCACACACACACGCACACACCTTCTGCACCAAACACACACTCACTGTACACATATACACACACTCGACACACACTCTGCACACACATACACGCACACACTCACATATATACACATATACACCATTAAATATACATGTATAATCTTATAATTCCCACCTCTTTATCTTTTAAAACTTGAATTTCTAACCCTAGTTCATTGATATAGTTTTCTTTTTAGGATTTGGGTTCTAGTTTACACTCCCCAAATACTAGATTAATATAACCTAAAGGATTAAACTTAAGGAGTGGGGTTTTACCTTAGTTTGGATCTCCCCTCTTCTTCTTCCCTTCCTCTTCTTCTTCTTCTCACACCTCTGCTCTCTCTTCTTCTTCAGCGCCTCTTGCCGCGCCTCTCACTCTCCCGTTCTCTATTTTTCTTTTCTTTCTTTTCTTTTGTGATTAGTAAAGAGGGGAGGGTTTTAAATTAATATATATAGTAATAGGGTTTCCCATTCCTATTATAAAAAGGTTAACTAACCTTATTGGGTTTTTAATTAGTTTGGGCCAACTTTAAACCCAATCCGTAATTTAATTAATAGTAGCCCAACACCTTAATAATTAAATAAAAGGGCGGTTGTTACAGGACCGGACCCGGTTCGAAGCCGGCGCAAGAAAGTTCGACTGCACCGAACCGGATGAGCCCGCAAGCAATCAAGCCAGAGATAGCCCTGCCTCCCGCTACTCTAAGGATCCCGTGTTGATCACTCAACCTCCTGCCGGAGCCCGCAGCAGCCAGCTGTCACAAACGTACCACAGACGTTACCAGTTCGTACCTGACGTACCATAACGGTGGTGGTGGAACCATGACTCCCTGACAACACGCCACGTTCCCAGCCACTCCCCTGGCCTTGCCAATGAGGACCTGCCACGTGTCCATCCGGTACAAGGCGGTTAGAACCTTAAACCTACTTCCACCTTCTACTCATATAAATACTCCTATCCGCCCCAAAGGGCCAGGTACGTGCTCTATCCTATTCACACACACAAGGCTTTCACAAGCTTTTCTACTTAGGTTTTCCTCAGAGATCTTACTCTCACACCCGAGGGCCTAAGCCGGATTCCAACCGGCCTTGGTCTTAACGGTGTTCTTGTTTGTGTTGTGATCAGATCAAGAGACAGCTATATTGGAGTTCTACCTCCGTGACCCCAGAAACCTAGGGCGTCACCACTGCACATTCCGCCATTGTTACCGTAATCGTTATTGATAGGTGTGTATCTATATCTCCATCTATTTTCTCTCCTTAAATTCTCTCTCTAGTCTGTGTATGCGTGTGTCTTTGTTTTGGGTTTTAGATCTAGAAACTATGGTTTCAGATGTGTGTTTGGTTGTGTTTGTGTGTGTAAATCGATATTTTTGTCTAGATATGGTATGTTTGTGTTTTGGTTTTGTTTGAAAACATATCCAGATCTGGATCTATTTGAAGTGCGTGTGTTCAGGGGATTGCAAATTGGACCAAAAGAGATTCACACAAGGGTGGAATTTAATTGAAGTTGTTGTAGAGCTTTATTTAAATTTAATTGTGATGGGTTCTTAAGCCAATTTTTTTTATTATACAGGTAACATATTGACCAGTAAACAAATGGGTACACAAATGCTTATGGGAATTGAACTTGAGACTTCTTTGTAAAATACTATTAACTTACGTAGACAACTTAACTTAATTTAGTAGGGACACTTCCACCCATTTCAATCAACCTGTGTCCGCCCCTGATAACGGCGGTGGTGGGCGGTACACGGCAGTGGTGGGCGGTGGTGGTGGTTCAGTGGTGGTTGGTGGTGGTCGGCAGTAGTGGGAAGTTGTGTAATAGTGGCAAATAATTTATTTGGGTGTATTTTGATTTGACTATTAGAAAGTTAATCAAGAAAAATATTTTCTTAATATAGTTAACATAGTTGATTATGAATATATTTGAATGAATATACTCCCTACATAATTTTCGTGCATTCCAAAAATGGTGCAAGATGTTTTGGGACGGAGGAAGTATAATGATTATGAATATATTTGAATCCACTCTTTATCTGTTGCAATCAGTCACGTCATCACTGCCCGGTTTTGTTCTTAAATCTAGCCACCCTCCACACGCAAACCATTTGCCACCTCTTAACGGTTGTCACGTATAGTCCGATTTGGTGGATCGTTCTCCAAGAAACTTACCCACAAAACTTGTAGTTGGAACTCTCTATCTTTTACAATCAGCCACGCCACGCCACGCACGCCACGCTGCTTGTTTGTTCTTAACTCTAACACCCTCCACGCACACCATTTGCCACCTCCCAACGGTTGTCACATGTAGTCTGATTGATTGATCGTTCTCCAACAACTTACCCACAAAACTACGTAGTTGGACTCTGATTGGTTCTGACATCTTACTCGCTGGAAGTTTGAATATTTGGATCTAAACAGCATGAAGTCAAGGGTTGCACATGGCATGTTCCACCTTTTCTAGTAGTAGACAGAGTACAAGGGGGTCTCTTCCGACCATAAGTTCATTTTCTACCGCTTGCAGCAACTACGTTAGCCTTTACAACCCTTATCGTGTGCTAAGTGGTTGACTAGAGAACACAAGTTAAAAATATGTAAAATAGACTTTAAGAGGAAAGCTTTTATTACTCAGAGCATCCCAACCATGGGGAGAGGCAAATTTGCCTCCTACCCCCAAAATTTGCCTCCCATAATAAAACCATCGCCAACCATTAAACTCAAATCCTTACTCAAAAAGAATATTCTCTTAGAATATTCTCAATTTAATCACATAATCATTTAATTTTCTTATATTTGTATATAATTAAAATTATAATTGATATTTTTTTAAATATTTAAAAATTAAATAATTTGAAATTTCTTATTTAATTAACAAAATAAAAAACAATGATTCATAAAAAAAAAAAATACTAAAATACAATAACATAACACGTCACAATTACATAGTATAATGTCTAATTTATATTTCAGGTGTTTATTGCATTTTGTATTAAAATTCGTAATAACTAAAAAATATATCACAAAAAAATATATCATAAAAAAAATATATCACTAAAATAGTTTATTATTACATTACCAAAAAAAACACATTAAAAATACACAAAAGAGATTTGCCTCGTATGAATAGTGAGGAGGCAAATTTGCCATTTGCCTCCTCCCTTGGGAATGCCCTCAATAATGATTACAAGCTCTTGAATGTTCTAACCAAATAAGCCCCCCTCCCTTATATATTTCATATAGGCCACTACCTCATCTGCGGACGTCCAAGATCTATTGACATCAACGATCTGGATTTAATTAATAGAATATTTTAAGAACTATCTAGGATACTTAAAGTACAAGAACAAAAAGGAGACTAATAGATTATTTGTCATTTTTTTTAATGAGTCTTTGAGAATTTCGGAATTACAGTATGTAGATAATTTAGAAAAACGTGAATCTCTTTACCAAACCGTCCGCTATCTTCTTTGCGCCAAAATTGATGGGGAAATCCGTAAATTACAAATAGTTAAATACATTTCTTACCTCACATACATACTAAGTATCAAACAATTTTTTTAAAAAAAATCTTTAGGTAATTATGCAATTTACAAACATTAAATTAAATATCATAAAATGGTTAGAAACTCAATTTTCCTCAATGTTAAACGCACAACTTTTTTACTTTGATATTTATTATTAAATATAATATTTGAATTTTGTTTTATAAATAATAACAGCTCAATTATATTTATAAAATTTTGATAATATTATCAATAATATTTTTAATTATTACTCTCCATGTCTCAGAATAAATACTCTCTCCGTCCCAGTTTAAGGTTCTTACTTTCCTTTTGGTATGTCCAGTTTAAGGTTCTCAGTTGTTTTATTCCATAATGGAAAAGAAAGAATAGTGCTTCGGAGACTCTTGCCCTCAAAAAGTTTATTTAATTACAGAAAAACCATTACTTACCTAACTTACTTTCACCCACTTGCTTCATGAATAGTATTTTGGACATTTATATCATTCACTCTCTACTTTTGGTTGACTCATTTCCTTTGTTTTTGCATTAGTTTCTTAATAAGCGTGCATAGTCAAACTAAGAACCTTAAACTGGGACGGATGGAGTAGCTTTTAGTTTGTTTTCAATTGCTCAATCTATTCATATGGGCAAAAAGTGACACTTTTCTATGTCATGCAATGCTTGCGCTTGTTAGAATGAGTAGCATAGAAAGCTCACCAAACTTTCGTACCCTATTTTTAGTAAGATGATATTTATTTTGAGACAAACAAAAATAAAAAGTAAGACATTTATTTTGGACAGATGCAGTATCAATAAAAAAACTTAACAATTTGATGGATATAATTACTTAAATTGTTAAGATTATCTTAAAATAAGCTATTAATTTTAAGCTAGTATGACAAGTCTTAACTAACAAGGTAAGAGGAGGTAAAATAATAAAAAAAAGAAAAAAAAAAGGAATGGGTTCAAACCCACTCATCAACATTTTTGTTTATTTAATGTTACTTTCTTTTGTTGAAATATTTTGTTTTTCTCATACATATTAAATATGATAAAATTAAAATGAAATTATTTTTATATTATAAATTTAATAATATTTTAATTGAGTATTATAATTAAATTTTGTCAATTTTTTTTTGTCAAAGTTTAGTAAAATTGATCAAAATAGTGAAGATGAACTTTATTAATGTGGGACAAATAAAAATACCAATAAAAAACTTTTCAGATATTATTATTATCGGTCTAAATAAAAGATAATTTACAAATAATATTTTTAAATATTATATTTTATTAAAAAATATGACTATTTTTGTTAGAGGATAAACAAAAAGAATAATCAAATGAAAGAGATAAGACTAATTTTTGAGTGTTCGTTTACAATTTTGATTAAATTCAATGTATGTAGTCTGTCAGTACCAAACAAATTGAAGTATTACAAAATTCAGCAACTTAATGATTTCAGCTCTACTTTTTCAGCTTTACATTTTCAGAGCTTAATTTTCAGCTTTTCAAATAGGCCCTTAGTGTCAGTATTAATGTTTATAAGTGCCAGTGTAATGGTTGACGCTTTTTAACACTAACACTGACACTTACGATAAGCGTCAGTTATTTATAAAAATGTCACCGTTGGTTTTAAAGCAACTTCCGTTTTTTACAAAAATACCACCGGACCAATTTAAAGAGACGTTTTACGCTAACTTAGCATAAACACGTATTTTCTCAGTTTTCAAAAAAAAAAAAAGAGATAAATCTATACTATAGTATTTTAAAGTTGGTGAAACTTACCTTGAAAATGAACGTAAGCCAAAAATTGGTTTATCTTGATTTAGAGGATGCCATGTAATATGGCTTTTGGAATCGGAGGCTTTTGCATTCTCACTACCTAGGTAAAAATAATAGGTAATATCCATAGGTATGATAGTAGTAGTAATTTAGTGATTCTATTAGAAGATAAGAAGAGATTCATATCTAATAGAGTATGTACTCTTATATATAGAGTATTAGACTAGGTAGAAAAATATACTCTTATATATAGAGTATTAGACTAGGTAGGGTTTGGATGCATTAAAGAATAATTCATAATTAAAAAGTAAATTTTTAGTCAAATTTTCATAATTCAATGGCTTTGATCCTTTCATTTATTCAAAGAGACAACATATTATTCCAAAACCATTGAATTATGATGGAATTCTTAAAGTTAAAGTATCTAGTGAACTTGAAATCATAGAAAATAAGATGAACAATTGTAATAAATATTGCTAAAATCTAAAAAGTCTCTAACTTACATTTTATTAATATGACTTGCATTTATGCTAACATATAAAAAGTTTCTAACTTACATATTATTAATATGACTTGCATTCATGATCTCATAAGTTATAAGACTCTTCAACTTTAAAGACTACTACAAAAATATAAAAACCAAACATTTATTTATCAAATAGTACTTTTAAGCTCTCAACTCTACCAAAAAGACACCCTTCTCATTTTAGATGCAAGGATAATTTCTTTGTTCATACTTTTCTATACATAAATGAAGTCAATGGGAAGAAGACGACGCAATAATTTATCAACCCTCTATATCGGTATTTAATATTCTATTTCAATATTTCATGCATTATATACTAACTATTGTATTTGTTGTTATATTAATTTTTGTAGTATTCCTTAAAAAAAAAATTGCTAAAAAAATCGTGCTATGAAGCGTGCTTATTTGATGAGTAAAAAAATAAAAAATAAAATTCAAATTTACAAGCGAAAGAGAAGGAAGGAACAAACATGTCGAAAGATGGACGAGAAACTTTTTTCGGCCAATCATGTATGAAGTCAGGTTTATTCCATATAACTAAAGTCTCTTGCAGAGTTTAAGAATAATATTCGTAATAAAATTTGGAAAATTTGGTGTAGTTAACATATACACACAAGCGGCACACACAACACACACACATGTATATATATATATATATATATATATATATATATATATATATATATATATATATATATATATATACACACTAAACACACATGCAATTTTCCATATCCTCAAACTTTTATTTTGTTTACAGATTCATCAATGCGTACATCACAACGGACGAATAGTTCCAGGAAAGAAATTTACTTTGGATAATGAAATTGGTACCACATCCATTACAATGTTAGGACATCATGTATGTTGAATTTGTTAATTTAATAGAGTATGTAAAATTTTGCAGTTAATACTAAGATTTAGTTAATTACAAATATTTAGAGAAAACTACAATAGCTATTGTATCTAACATATCAATTCAAACGGAAGGAGTATATAGGTAGTTAGTGTAAGAACATGGATTAATATAACATATAAATACTTAATAATATAATGATCAATATTATAATATATGGTATAAAGTATAGAACTCAACATAATGTGTAGAATTCCATAGTATAAGGCTACCATTAAATGATGGGCATAATGGTAAACTCTTATACATGAATAGGTGTAGTCCCTAAGTGAGGTGCCTATTCCCTACCTATATAAAGGCCATTCCATCAGCCATAGAAGGGACCGAATTTTTTTTTTGATTATTTTCTCATTTATAAACTCTTCATAAAGATCAAAGAAGACAAGAGAATAAGGCACAATCACTTAGAAGATCTACTCCTCTCTTCTTTAAAGACTATCTTCTTACTTCATCAAGAACAAGACTAAGAACAATCATGGAATCACAAGGTACACGCTTCCGTCTTCTTCTTCTTCTCATTCTTAATCTAGTTGTGAGTTGGTTCATGGTTTTAATGGATCATTTTGTTCCAACAATTGGTATCAGAGCCTGCTCATATACTAGATTGAGTTTGAGTTTCTTGTAAAGCCTTATGCTTTTATTTCTTGAAAAGATTCCATGTTCATCATGTGTTCTTGATTTATTGTCATACTCTAATTCAGATTCTAGAGTATTATGTTACTTCTATATTATAAATTTACTCACAAGGCTTTCAATTCTTAATGTAAGATTATCCCATTTTTGAACATAGCCACCATCCTTAGATGCGTTGCGAGTTTGTTCATAAGCATAGCCACGCATTTTTAAAAAATGTGATGTGAGTATGCGGATCTACTTACTTTGGTTGAATATTGATTCACCATTAAGTTAAGAATTGATAATCTAAATTAAGTTAAATTAGTGACTTTTCACCAATCTGGACAGTGAGCACGAGTCGTGCCCTTTGATTCCAGTCGTAATACAGTATGTTTAAATGGCAACGTTTCATAAATCTGGGCACTGGTCACGAGTCGTGCCTTTTAGCACGAGTCGTGCCCTTTTGGTCATTCATGCCCACGACTCGTTTGAAAATTTGTTAGTAAATTATAGTATCTGGACACCAGTCGCGCTTCGGTGGTTATTGAAGTTATCAAACTTTAAGAATGGACTGGTAGAACAAAAGGATACAATATTTTTTTAATAATAATAAATTTCATTTGTTTGTTTGCCTTTAAATTTTCAGTAATTACCTTAAAGTCTTAAGTTCCCTAATGTATGATTAATTATATGCTTAAACAAATTTATTCATTGTTTAAATAATATTGTTGCCAAAGCAATTTACGTTATTTAAATACAAATTTGTTAAAGTGATGAATGTAAATATTGATAAGTGATAACATGCTTGTTTTCCAAAGGAGACCTTGTTATTGACTAAGTATTTGCATTCATAGGGTAATAATTGAACTAAACTTTTGGTCATTTTAAATGCTGTGAACCATCCCAAAGGAAGGCGGG
Organism: Campanula takesimana; assembly: GCA_026119855.1. Lineage (NCBI taxonomy): Eukaryota > Viridiplantae > Streptophyta > Magnoliopsida > Asterales > Campanulaceae > Campanula > Campanula takesimana. Next base: position 12,133 of record JAOWBW010003555.1, on the reverse strand, counting down.
TGTTTAAAGTGAATTGTTTATATTCTTCATTACCGGGAAACAAGTACCTTAAATTTTAGGACATTTTTTATACTTGATCCGGCCCAAAGGAAGGCAAGTATTTAAAGTGTGTTATTTAAGCTGTTTGTTTACCCTAAGATAAATCAAATTGTGAGTCAATTCGCAATCCAAAGATTAGTCTTGATGTCATATTGATTATCTTTTATTATGATGGAATTCATTTTGATATAATTAATCATTGTGTAGTTTCTTACATATGTTTTGTTTCATTCTTTTGTTCTCTTCATTCAGATTTGATCAGTGCTTCATCGTTACTACTGCCTTAAATTCAATTCCTTTGCTAACTGGGACAAACTTTAAAACTTGGAAAAACAAGATTATTATGGTCTTAGGCTGTTTGGACCTTGACCTTGCATTAAGAGAACACAGCTCCTGCCCCTCTAACTGATAAAAGCACTGTGGAAGACCGCTTGAGTTCAGAGAGGTGGAAGCGTTCTAATCGCGTCAGCCTAAGCATAATTAAGAATGCAGTCCCGGAGACATTTCTGAACAGTGTCTCCGAGGATGATGGTGCAAAGGGTTTCCTAGATGCCCTAGAACAACGCTTTGCAAAAAGCGATAAATCGGAAACAAGTGCTACCTTAAGGAAGCTTGTTTCCATGAGGTACAAGGGCACTGGAAACCTAAGGGAATACATAATGGAAATGTTTCACCTATCAACGAAATTAAAAGCACTTAAGTTGGACTTGTCGGAAGACTTGCTTGTGCATTGGCTTTAATTTCTCTCTCCTTCACAATTTGGTCATTTTGAAACGACCTACAATTGTCAAAAGGACAAGTGGAATATTAATGAGTTAATTTCACACATGTCACGGAGGAAGAAGATAGGTTGAAACACACCAAACCCGAAAAGTGCGCATTATGCATCTACCTCTTCTCGTGGGATTAAGAGAAAAGGTAAGGAGATTGCGGTTGCATCAAAGAAGCCTAAGGGATCATCAATGATCAAAAGGTGAAAAAGTGCTTCTTTTGCAAGGACCCCACTCACATGAAGCCCGACTGCCCTAAGTATCGTCAATGGCGAATTAAGAAAGGTATGTCATTTAGCTTTGTTTGTACTGAAGCTAATTTAGTTTCATTCCTTCGTATACATGGTGGTTAGACTCCGGTGGCAACTACTCACATAAGTTCATGTATGCAGGGTTGCCTGAACTACGAACACCCAATGAAGGTGAAAGATTCATCTACATGGGAGCTGGAAAGCCGGTAGAGGTGGAAGGCATAGGGACTTTTAGATTATCTCTTAGTACTGGATATTATTTAGTTTTGAACAATGTATTTATTATTCCATCATTTAGACGGAATTTAATTTCCGTCACTACATTAGATCGAGAAGGTTATTCTTGCATCTTCGGTAATAATAAATGCAATTTATATTTTGATTCAAAGCTTTTGGTACTAGTTCTTTGTCTTATATTGATATAATCTATATTACTTGACACAGTCAATTCATTAAATGAGTCCCATAATAATGAAACTAAACTCGAGGCATAAAACGAAAGTTTTCAAGTAAAAATTCTTATAACCTTGTGGCACAGGCGTTTGGGTCATATATCCAAAAGGAGAATTGACAAGCTTGTGTCCGAGGGATATTACATAAGCTTGATACTCCGGAAAATAACTTTTGTATTGAATGCCTTAAGGGAAAATTCACGAATAGTACAAACAAAAATGAGTCATTGAGAGCTACAAAAGTCTTAGAACTAATTCATACGGACATATGTGGACCATTCCCTACTCCTTCATGGAACGGACAAACATATTTATTACGTTCATAGATGACTTCTCTCGTTATGGATACATTTATTTGCTTCATGAAAAGTCTCAATCATTAGACGTTTTCAAGTCTTTAAAAACCGAAGTTGAAAATCAACTTGAAAAGACTATTAAGAAAGTTAGATCCGATCGTGGTGGTGAATACTACGGTCGGAATGACGGTTCAGGAGAACAACGTCCGGGTCCTTTTGCTCGCTATTTGGAAGAGTGTGGGATTGTCCCTCACTACACCATGCGGGGGACACCTAGCATGAATGGTGTAGCCGAGAGACGTAATAGAACCCTTAAGGATATGGTAAGAAGTATGGTTTCTTGTACTTCCTTTACCTCACTCATTATGGGGCGATGCTTTGAAAACCGCAACATACACTACTTAATAGAGCTCCTTCAAAAGCTACTAACAAAACCCCTTATGAATTATGGACCGGTAAGAAACCGTCCCTTAATCATCTTCATGTTTGGGGTTGTCCAGCCGAAGCTAGGCCTTATAGACCTAACGAAGGAAAGTTGAACGCTAAGACCGTTAGTAGTTTTTTGTAGGTATTCTCAAAGATCTAGGATATAAATTCTATGACCCAAAAACTAGAACCTTTTTCGAGACGGGAAATGCTAGGTTCTTTGAGGATGTTGAATTTAGAGGGGAAAATTTGAATAGTAATTTGAATTTGAAGAAATGGAAGAGAAATTCGTTTCTATCCTCTTCCTATAGTTCCTATCGAAAATCAAGCAGTTGTGCCTGAAATTCGACAAAAACATAATATTCAAAATGACGTTAATTCTCCTATTAATGAACAACATGAAAATGTTGATGAGGAAAATCAACACCCTCAAAATCAAGAAGAACCGGTGCCATTAAGAAGATCTAATAGAGCAAGAAGGAGTGCTATACCGGATTATTATGATTATACTTGCCGAAAATGAGGAACCGTTAGGTTTAGTGGGAGATGAGCCAATCACCTTCCATGAAGCCATTAGTGGTCCAAATTCTCAAAAGTGGATTGATGCCGTAAATGAAGGTTAAAATCCATGAATGATAATGACGTTTGGGATCTTGTCCCATTACCTAAGAAGTGAAACCCATCGGATGTAAATGGATCTTTAAGACCAAAAGGATTCACAAGGTAATGTGGAGAGACATAAGGCTCGTCTTGTCGCTAAAGGGTTTACTCAAAAAGAAGGCATTGATTACAAAGAAACATTTTCACCGGTATCCTCTAAAAATGCTTTTAGGATCATTATGGCTTTAGTGGCACATTTTGACCTTGACTTCGAGCTTCATCAATGGATGTAAAGACAGCTTTTCTCAATGGTGACATTGAGGAAACTATCTATATGAAGAAACCAGAAATGGTGACTGATTCGGATCAAACTAGTTCAACTAGTTTGTAAACTTAAGAAATTCATTTATGGGGCTCAAGCAAGCATCTCGTCAATGGTACTTAAATTCAACCAAGTTATTCTTTCATTTGGCTTTGAAATGAATCTTGGTGAAGATTGTGTGTACCATAAGTTCAGTGGGAGTAGATTTATATTTTTGGTCTTATATGTGGATGACATTTTACTTGCTAGTAATGATAAGGATCTTCTTAAGGAAACCAAGAAATTTCTCTCAAACAAATTTGAGATGAAAGATCTTGGAGAAGCTTATTTTGTATTAGGAATCCAAATACATCGTGATCGCTCACGGGGTATGTTAGGATTATCACAAAAGAGCTATATAGAGAAGTATTACAAAGGTTTAGCATGGAAAATTGTAAACCACATGACACCCCGGTCTCTAAGGGAGATAAGTTCAGTCTAAAGCAATGTCCTAAAAATAATCTTGAATCCAAGTATATGGAAAATATCCCTTACGCATCGGCAGTAGGAAGCCTAATGTATGCACAAGTCTGTACTCGCCCAGATCTTGCCTTTATTGTTGGCATGCTTGGGCGATATCAAAGCAATCCGGGAAGAGAACATTGGGTCGCAGCCAAAAGAGTGATGAGATACTTACAAAACACGAAGAACTACATGCTTACATATTCAAAGTCAGATCATCTTGAGATCATTGGTTTTTCCGATTCCGACTTTGCTGGATGCCAAGATAGTCGCAAATCGACATCGGGTTATGTCTTCACTTTGGCCGGTGGAGCGATATCTTGGAGAAGTGCCAAGCAAACATTAGTAACTACTTCCACCATGGAAGCCGAATTTGTTGCTTGCTATGAGGCATCCAATCAAGCTATATGGCTGCGTAAATTCATTGAAGGACTGCGAATTGTCAAAGGTGTTGAAAGACCACTTAAGTTATTTGTGACAATCGGCCGCGGTATTGTACTCTCAACAACAACAAGAGTTCATCTAAATCTAAGCATATAGATATTAAGTTTCTTGTTGTGAGAGAAAGAGTACAAAATGAACAAATAGAAATAGAACTTATTGGTACAAACTCCATGTTAGCGGATCCATTTACTAAGCGTTATCTCCTTTAGTTTTTCACGAGCATGTTGCTCATATGGGTGTAATAACTTTTGATAATGCTTAAATAAGTGGGAGTTTTTTTTTTAATGTTTTCTATTTCCTTGTGTTGTTTTTAATTTTGATCTCATTTGGTTAAAAGTAGGACTAGTTGGAGAATATATATACACTTCTTCATATATATTCGTTAATATTCCATGCTACATATCTATACTTAATCTATGTCATTCAGTTGGATATATATATGTGATTAATGTGGGTTTAGTGTGCGAATCAATTACACCGACTGCCCCTTTAGTCCTTATACTTATATGACTAATGGACGGGATTGGTTTCGAATGACAACAAAGTGCACATAAGGGTTGTCATTTGTGTTATAAATATGATTGAAAGAATTTTATTAAGTGAAGGTATATGTTATAATAATCCAAGTGGGAGATTGTAAGAACATGGATTAATATAACATATAAATACTTAATAATATAATGATCAATATTATATAAATATGGTATAAAGTATAGAACTCAACATAATGTGTAGAATTCCATAGTATAAGGCTACCATTAAATGATGGGCATAATGGTAAACTCTTATACATGAATAGGTGTAGTCCCTAAGTGAGGTGCCTATTCCTACCTATATAAAGGCCATTCCATCAGCCATAGAAGGGACCGAATTTTTTGGATTATTTTCTCATTTATAAACTCTTCATAAAGATCAAGAAGAGACAAGAGAATAAGGCACAATCACTTAGAAGATCTACTCCTCTCTTCTTTAAAGACTATCTTCTTACTTCATCAAGAACAAGACTAAGAACAATCATGGAATCACAAGGTACACGCTTCCGTCTTCTTCTTCTTCTTCTTCTTCTCATTCTAATCTAGTTGTGAGTCGGTTCATGGTTTTAATGGATCATTTTGTTCCAACATACTTGTTTTATTTGTACGAGATTACAAGATAAAAATAGTGAAAGCAATAAGTGAAAATATCAATGGCCTTGGGTTTGTGAGTAAAAACTAACGAGTGTTATCTCAAGTGATGGATAGCACCAGCGATAACACTTTGACGACAGTCCCACAATCATAAACACTTAAAACACTTAAAAAAAGGAGTTTGCAGTGGAAAATTAAACCATACAAAAGTATTGGTTTTTATCAAGTAAACAATACCAACTGAAAGTGTCAAGACTATAGAAACCCTCGAATATAATAGTGTTGTCTTGCGTGCTGGACAACACTTGACACAACACGTAAAATCTTAGCTTTGAAAGATTGAAAGAATTAACGCGGCGGATAAGTGACACAGAGAGATATATTTTTCACAAGTTATATAAATATATACTTGTGGTAGCCTCATGGCCAAAAAAGACTTTCACTATATGTGTATGATTTAAGTACAAAGTCTATAACAACTCATATCCTCTAAAAGAAAATAAAAGTACAACATGTGCTAGATACAAGAACCATCAATAAAATACAACACCTCCATCACAATCAAAAGGCTAGACCAATTTAGCTTTCGACAAATAGTTCCCTCATGAACTAGATTGTGATGTTGGTTGGGTGTTGTAACATCACTAGCACTTAGTCTAAGACTATGTGATTTTAATATTTCTCTCTTATGTTTTTAGAATGATCCCATTAGCCCTTTATATAGGCCTCCAAAACGTGGGAGTGAGTGATGGATAAGTTGCCGAGCCTTGGGGAAGATTATCTCCACAATCGCTTGGTTTTAGGAGCTAATTCTTGGTGCCCAAGTCCTAGCTTCATCCTCTTGTACCTTCAAGCTTCAAATGACTTGTACTTCCTTGCTCAATTCTCAGATGTTGAATGAGTCAATCTCCCACGTTTTTCACTTGCCTTTAATCCACAAGTTATGCATTAAATCACTTTTATGCATAACTTCAACTATCTTCAACTTCTTCCTTATTTCTAGCATTCCACCTTGTTTCAACCTAAAATATGGACCAACAAAATACATTCTTGCAAAATATGTTAAATATTAGTACAAGATAATATTGTGAAAAGAAATGTTCAAATATAATTTAATTTTCGTCTGGTAACACTGAGACAGCGTTGACAGCACTTGTAGTAACACCACAGTCTGCACTAACAGTAAGTGTTATAAGTATGAAAATGAGATATGAAAGAGAAGTAGAATAGATAATAGTAAGTTGATTGGTGTTATAAGTATAAAAATAAAGTAAGAGAGGAAAGTAATTCTTGATAATCATGTATAAAAGCTAACGAGATGGATGGAAAATCTAACAAGCTCTTTGAAAATCGCATTGCCCACCTCTAAAATTCAACATTTTTTACTTTACCACATTTCGTTAATACTAATATAAAACACTCCAAAAAGAAAGACATATGAAAAGGAAGTTAAATAAATAAATAAATTGTAGTTAATTAATTAATGGTTCAATACCTCAATAATAAGAATAGTAATTTATAATTACCAAAATTAAGTAAATTGTGAATATGGAATTAAAAATGTGATAACTATTAACAAGATTGTTATTGTTCTTAGTACACAAATGTGATAACGAAATGGGGCAAAAGAAAAATTATGAGCTTTAGGGATGAATAGTGAAATTTTCGAAGAAGGGGGTTAGGTTTATCTATTTTTGTTAATTTTCATCCATTTTTAACGGTAATCCTAAACTTTCCAATATCGTCACAAACTGTGAATATGATAAATTTAATTGCCAATATTAGTACGTTGAGACTTATTCCTACATTGCAATTTGTGCAAGTTTTTAAGGGTGTAGTGTGCTATTTGCCCAATAAACTTTCCTTTTTTGGAGGGGTAATTGGTAAACAATCAAATGAAATACTGGCAAAAATAAAAAATAAAAAATAACAGATAAAAAAAGATGGAAAGAGTAATTCGTGCTCTTTCCGTCCCAAAATGATCTTCCTATTTTTTTCGTCGTTACTATGAAAGATCTTCGAGCAATAATTTTAGATTGACTCAATTGTGCTAGTGAAAATTTAAAACTTGTTATTGACACACCCGTAAAAATACTATCAACAATAAGTTTTAAAAAAGTTTCAAAATGCCCGAAAGATTCTTCACAATATGCTATATATTTTTTTTAGCAAACGACAAATTCATTTCATTCACAATAATAAAAAGAGAAGGCACTCCACATAGACCGGAGGCTCATCATATATATCAACAGTAGTTTCATATTCAAACATACAACAATGAATCTTTCGATCTAAATCTTGAGATGTTCGGATTCCACTCCAAGCAAAAACTTGAAAACTGCACTCTGGCATTCAAGAAACCCCTCACAGGATAAGATTTTTGCGCTTAGCACTTGGTATGCTGAAGAATCCGGGTTGACGAGAACACGCCTACCAGACATCCCAAAAGCCACGAAACATCACACGTAGGAAGATTTGGAGATTCGTCACAATTACTTCATAAAAAACAACACACACAAAACAACGAAAAAAAAAACATAGGCTCTCGACAAATGAGAGAAATCCAAGGCTCTCAAACGAAGAGAGAAATACAAGGCTTCAACAATGGAGAGAATTCCAAGGCTCTCAACAAGAGGAGAGAAATTTATTATAACATAAGATTAAAAACTCAACAACACAATAATTTGTAATCTCAATAGATTGAGATTACAAATAATTGTGTTGTTGGAAAATGAATATAAAAAAAAATAACAAAGAAAAAATGAAAAAAGGTGAGTATTAATTGGAAAAAAAAATTATTTTGGTGAAGAAGATGAAGTATGTTATATTATTCGGATAGTATTATTCTGCAATTTACTGCATCCCATAACACTATAGACTGCTACCCAATTAACACTGCACAACTTGTCCAGCCACAGAAGGACCGCCCATCACCGTTAGCCCAAGTCGCGATCCATACAATTTCAAAAGATAGGAATTTGGGCCAGCTTGAAATATCCGAATACCCGATCCTATCTCTGAGCCGGGAGACACACGAAGAAAACAAACCATCCTGCCTTGCTTTCCAAGAGGTTTCTGCTCTTCTATCCATCATAATCCCATCACCACTCGGAAGAATTGCTAAAAATCAATTTTTTTTTCTTCAGAAACCTTCAACGTACACATTCAATTGCAGGTTTTGATCCCAACAGTACAATCGACAATGTTTCTCACAAGGTCAGTTGGCTTGTTGACAACAAATCTAGGGTTTTCCTTTTTTATGTGTAGATTGCCCTCCAGGTGTTTGTTTTAATTCCTCAATAATCTCTATCAATGCTGATGGTCGTCGATGCTGTGTTAGGACTGAGTACGACAGAGGTGTCAATACCTTCTCCCTCTGAAGGCCGATTGTTTCAGGTTGAATATGCCATTGAGGCCATAAAGGTAACTATTTTAACGCATATCACTAGTCACATTTATTTGTTCTGTCTTTGTGAATTCGGTTGATTTCTAGTTCTGATTAGTGTTCGTGTTGATTTGAGTTATGATTTGCAGTTGGGTTCGACTGCGATTGGTTTGAAGACTAAGGAAGGGGTTGTACTTGCTGTTGAGAAGCGTATCACATCCCCTCTTCTGGTATTTCTGCTTTCTTTTCTATTGTCAGATTTAAAAGTACCTTAATTGTGTAACTGCCATAAAGTCAATTTTTTGAGTTTAAGTTGGAATCTTACATTCTAGTTTTACTGAAACTGACCTTATAAGTACACTAACTCACAGTAACTTTAGTTTATGTGTCTTGTCTTGTATTCGCCTTCTCACATGCAATTACTTACGAGCTGAGATTTCTGTGCATTTTATTAGCATGAGTTTGACAAATCAGACCCATGAAGAAGCTGTGCACGTAGAGAGAAAACTGAGGATGCTTATGTGTTTACTATGTTGAAACCTACGAACTTATAGTTGGTATCAACTTTGGTTAAACAAAACTTGCATATCCCTTTACCAGATCATTAGAGGAATTTTCCTGTTATACTATACTCAAAACTAGTTTTTTTATCGTAAAAACTTTATCTTTAACTACTCTTACAGGAGCCTAGCAGTGTGGAGAAGATTATGGAAATCGATGAGCATATAGGCTGTGCAATGAGTGGATTAATTGCTGATGCACGTACACTTGTTGAACATGCACGGGTTGAAACTCAGGTAATATTGTCATCATTTTAGTTTATTATCTATGATTCCTTTGGTGTCAATAATCGGTAACTTATGTCCTTATTTCGTTCTTCTTAGAATCATAGATTTTCATATGGTGAGCCCATGACAGTAGAGTCAACTACACAAGCCTTGTGTGATCTCGCTCTGCGATTTGGTGAAGGAGAGGAAGAATCTATGGTTAGTTGTTCTACCTATTGTACTTAATCTTTACGTCAGATTCATTGGGACATTTTGTTTTCTGACTATTACACCCTGCTTGTCTCTTAAAGCAATTAGTGGTAATTTAAGCACAAGTCATGGTTAATTGTTACAGTGGTTCAGTTTGACATTCACTGGCCATTTGCAGTGTTGGCTTGTGGACCCCCATGCATGTGTTTTCATCTGCCAGTGAAAAATTGACGCCTGGTTTCATTGCCTTCATTACTCACCAGTCAGACCAATTTAAATCTCTCCTTTTCTTACTACATTTAGGTACTTAGGTTTGGGACTCCACTATTACAATGGAAATTTCATTTCCTTATTGTAAGTTTGAAGATTTCACAGGCTTAATTTCCATTGTGTTGCTATCTTTCATTTTCTCTGTGGATATCGATTTGTGTGCTTGAGTTTCTGTTTGCCTGAGCATGTGTGTTTGCTCAAGGGCATGCATTATACTGGTGAAATCGTAGGGATGTAAAAAAACTAATGACCATGCTACAATTGGCTGCATCAGTAGAGCAGAGATTGGTTTTGAGCATACCACGTTCTTGCATATGCTGAAATCAGTTATTTTTTCCACAAAATCACTCTTCTCGAACATACAATTGCATTTGATCATTAAGTTTATTAATGCAACGGCTATTGAGTTAATGATTCCGTTTGAGTGTTATTCATCTATTCATGAAATTCACCTCTCAGCACCCAACTTCTTTGCGAGCCTTCAATTCTCAAAGCACATCAATTAAATCTCTGACATTTATTTTTGAATGTAAATCATTCATCTGATGTTTCTAATGTAGAACATCTTTATTTATTTGCAGTCTCGACCATTTGGGTGTCTCTTCTCATTGCTGGCCATGATGAGAATGGTCCTAGCCTGTAAGTACCAGTTTCTACTCTTATTCTTGTTCTTGCTTGCTTTAAATGCTACTCTAGCTAGCATTTGAGAATGACTGTTTTTTCTCTACCCCATATTTTCCCCTTTCGACCAAACATTGTTAAAAAGGGTCAGAACCATGAAACTTGTGGTTTAGTGGTTTACCCCCCTCTCAAAAATTTTGTTCTTTGTCTCAGTTTCTCAAAATCAATAATAACAAATGATGTTTACTATGTAGTTTAGTGGTTTACTATGTTTCGATACTGATAGTGCGTAAACATGTGTACTTTTTTTGTACTCTTAGGAAAAGCAAGGTAGCAGTGGGTTTCTTGTGTTATGCATTTTTGGTTATTTGGCACTTTAAGAAATAACTTTATGCTTTGGTCATAGGACACTGTGTGCACTTTGGAAAGGAATAATGTGAATACAATTTACTTTCATGTAACTTATAAAACAGGAGGGAAGTCTTCTTAATAGATACGGACCGAGTTGATTGTATAAAGCGCTGCTCAACTTGAAAGTTAAAGAGGATAGTATTTGCTCATTTTCTCCCCAGATTGAATTTCCATGTCTGGAGCGTGATTGATTTGTTCTCTGGAGTGTTTGATTTGTTCTCTAGAGTTGTGCTTTTATTCTTTTTGTAGTCTCAGCCTTGATTAATTGTAAGGCGTTTTACTAATGTGAATTTGAAATTATCTGAATCATGAGATAACTGACAAAACTTAAACTTGAGTATCATGTCTAGAAAGTATTGAGAAAATTATTTATTATACTCCCTCCGTCCCACCTCACTTGAGACTTATTTTCATTTTGGTCTGTCCCACTTCACTTGAGACTCCCAAAATGGTAACTTTTTTATAATTTTATATTCAATCTACCCCACCCCACTAATCTCATTCTCTCTTTCATTTAACGCACAATTCATTCAACCAACCTACTATTAACCCCACTCATTATCTCTCTTCATTTTCTACCACACATTTTCTTTATTTTATTCACTTTTCTTAGTTATTGTGCCCACCTCAAAGGTCTCAAGTGAGGTGGGACGGAGGGAGTATTCTCTTTCAGCAGGGCATGAAGAGCTAACCATTGTTGTGAGGAAATGCTCATAGACTCTAGTTTGGCTTTATTGTTATGTTGGTGACATTTATGATTAAAATCACCCGGGACCCTCCTACTAGTCTCTCTCTCGCACACATATTTTTATATGTATGTGTGTTGGGGGGGGGGGGGAGATTTTTCATTCATACTCCATTATGCATAAAAGGTTCTTAGATCTCCTCTCAACTGTGGAATTACATTTCTCATATCCGTACCTATAGCCAGCTCTGTACCTTCTTATCTGAACATCATAGGCATGATGCTTATTGAACAATGCTTACCATCAATACATATATATATATATATATATATATTATGTATGTATATAAGCTGAAGTGCATAGCACTTCAACAATATCTCCTGTCCCGCTCAAACTTCCCTCTAGCCTGAATATAGTCTAGATACATTTCTCTAAACTTTACCGAGATATATTAAATGCACTATTTATAGATATAATAAATGCAGCTTTTAATGAGCTGTATTAGTTAGCACACCTCATTATTGCGTTGTTGGATGAATTAATATAAATTCTTTT
>JAOWBW010003554.1:0-26098 GCA_026119855.1 Campanula takesimana | reverse complement strand
GTGTATCTTCCTGTGTCATATAGTTAAACTGTGTAGCTACCTTAGAAATCCATCAATGAATCTCTAACCATATGCCAATCTCAACAAGTTACATACCTCTTGCTACTGAAGTAGGATTTTTTCCAATTACTTGTTGCTTCCATATTTAAGGAATCAATAACACCATGTCTGAGTTGAAAACTCCTCAAAATAATATATCCTCTAACAAGAAGACATAATGCCTTGATTTCACAACTGTTGCCCTCTCACAAAGCAATCCAATTACGGCTACAAATACAACTCAGCATATCCAACAATTCCCCTGAAGTAGTTGTTAACTCCAAACACTATGACCACAATTTATGATGCCCATACCTGGTATGAAAAAACCATTTTTAAAATATACTCAACTCAAAATTTCAACTAATGATAATCACTTCAAGTCAACCACTGATCTCTGAAGTTAATCAAATATATCACCCATATAAGATAACACGTGATGATTCGTTATAGCCATCTGGTTGAACTCTTAGTATTCAATATACAATCGCAAAGTACCATACTTTTCATAATAACCAATACTGATGCATCCCACAAAGGAGAGTACAATCTCTAGTTTAGCTATAAACACTCTACCGCCAACCCCATAAACCAAATACAGGCATAACCTTGTGATAAAAAAAATTCAGACTTTAATGCATAAGTAGCATGAATGCTAAACACATATATCTACCATGCTTAATTAAAGCACACTAGCATATAAAACTCCACAAAATTATATCAAAATCTCTTGATGGCAAAATAACTAAACCAGCAAGTAAAACATGCTCACAAATTTGCACATCACAAGTGCACAACACTCTATCAATCACCAAACACTTCCCCTTAAAATAGACACCTCTAACACCTAAGGTAGAGACTCAGGAGACACAAGCAATCGAGAAGCAAAATGCACAGACACACAAGGATGCGAAGAGCCAGAGGGTCTACAAGTGTATGTGCTCTCAAACTAGACATAGAGATTATACCTCCAATCACATTAGAAGGATCTGAAATCTGTTGTTGATTGATGGCGAGAAACACTACCTTGTACCTTAACCTTCCCTGAAGCATCCCTCTTTTGGCCCTGAAAAGACCCCAACGCACTTCCTGATGCTTGTACTCTAATCTAGGGCAATCCTTCTGAAAATGACCCAACTTGTAACGCCATCCTTAATCTTGTTAAATATTTGACTTATTTGTTAAATTCTTGACTTGCTTGTTAAATTCTTGGCTTAGCATATTTATATGCTATTTTATTTGAGTTAATTATTTAATACTTTAGAAAATTAAGGTGGTTAAATGTCAAAGTTGAAAGTTTAGGGGCCTTTTTGTCAAAGTTAGAACTTGAGGGGCCTAGCTGCAATTCTTGGATAGTTGAAGTATATCTTGTTGTTTGCCTGTGAAAGGCAATTCATTCTTCATCATTCTCGTACTCTCTCTGTTTCATAAAGAAGGTTTAGGATTCTTTCCTATTCTCGACTCCTCGAGCTTAATTATCCCTCTGTTCGTGATTCCGGTCCCGGATAAATATTCGTGGCGTTGAATAGAGCGTTCCAGACCGATCAGAAATTTATTTGGTTCAACTTTATTTTTGACTAGGTAAGTTATTAGCTCTCCCTTACTTGTAATAACATGCATATATGTTATTCCCGCTACTTGTTCTTGTTAAAATTGTGTTTTAAGCAATTTTTTGTGATACTTGTAAATTTGGTACAAAGGGAGTAGTCTCAGACTTGGTAAATGAAATGACTTGAAACAAGATTCTAAGCATGTAGTATATGCTGTAGAGTTAGTATAATTTACACTCCTATTCGTGAGACGGTTAAAATAGTAACTTGATTTAGATATTATTAGAAAAATTGTACCATTATTTGTGGTACGGGGAAATGAATGGAAGTATCCCTAAATGGATATAGTAGTATAAATAAAATTGTACTTATCTTTTGGGGACGGTGAAATATTGAAATGGAAAAAAAGAAAATTGTCCTATTATTTATTATTTATGGGACGGTTAAAAGAAATGAATTGGGCTTGAAATAGGATTTCTAAACTTGTTAGTATACTCCTGAGAATGTTAGGGAGTGTTAGAAAGTATACTCCTACGTTTGGGACGGAGATTTCTTAACCGGGAAAGAAATGAAAATTTCGCATTTTGGTACTTTGTGCGACCGCACAAAAACCCTTGGGCGACCGCCCATCTTTCTGAAAGGTTTTTCAAAGGAATGGACCTGCTTGTGTGCGACCGCACATGACATTTTGGCGACCGCACAGTTACCTGAAAAACAAATGTTGTTTAAAGTTTGTATAAGTTAGAAGTAACTCTAGTTAAGGTATATAACCTTAGTATAAGATGTCCTAGCAAGTGTTGTGCACCTTAGGGGCATCAGAAGAACTTGGTCTTAAACATGAATACTCATTTAATTAAAATGAGAACTTAGTCTTGTACATGGACACTTATAGAACTCAAATGAGAACTTAAGTATAAGAGTAACAAACTCTTTTATATGTCTTGAAAGTGCTATGAACAAGCACTTATGTGTTATGCTTGTCTTAGAACTAATGATTGTGCACCTTAGGGGCATTAAAACAATGACTTGAGATTGAATATCCTATGTAGGGGATTATGAACTTGTAGGTATGAGTGGTATAGCTCATTTACTTTAATTTGAACTCAAAGTTTCTTGGTCTAGGTTTAGGGTACTACCCTAGATGGCCTAGATGAGTGTTGTAGAACACTCTAGTACTGAAAATAGTCCCTTTGTGAACAAATAAAATGTGGACTTGAATCATAATTAATGATAACTTGAGTATAAGAGTAGAAACTCTTTATGTGTCTTGAAGTTAATGTTTGTGTACCTTAGGGGCACCAACTAATGTCTTGAGCTTGAATGTCCTAAGAAAAGGATTTGAAAACTTGTACGAGTAAGATGTATAATTCATCTTCTGAACTTGAACTTGAGTGTAAGAGTAAGGACTCTTCTACGTGTCTTGAATCTAAAGATTGTACAACCTTAAGGGCATTAAAGCTATGCCTTGAACTTAATATCCTAGGAATAGGATCGTGAACTTGATTGGGAGATGTATAGCTCATCTTCTTAATTAAACGTGAATATAGATGAGTAAATTTTGTACTTGTCTTAAATAACAAAGAGTTGGATTGATAACTTAAGTATAAGTTAATTAACTCTTGTACATGTTTAACCATCCAAGAAAATGGATTGAGAACTTGGATACAAGATGATAAAATCTTGTAAAAGTCTTGACTGTCTTGATTGTCTTGAAAGTCTTGAATGTCTTGAAACCATTACATGAGTATGGTAATAAACTTGAAAGATTCTTGATGTGTATATGCAATCTTGCATGTAGCTACTTGATAGAATGTAGCTTCTTGATTATTTGATACATGACATGAATAACCAAAGAATTGGGTTATGGAGCTAGATAGAGAATGATTAACTCTATTACATACTTGAACTTGATACGTGTGTATTGTAAGTGTTATGAACAAACACTAAAGTGCTAGTGATTGGTTTTAATCGTGTTTATACTCAATGAAGTATATAAAGAATAAAGAAGATATCTTGTCTTGAAATGGTTCCTAAAGAAAATAGGGACTAGTGTAATATGAAGATAATTCATATAATCGTGAATACTACGATTTAAGTTAATAAGAGTAACTACAGAACACAATATGTGTTAGAAAATGTATTCGATTATTAACGATACATATACGTGAGATATGACTGTGACTAGGTATGATGTGACCTATTCTATTACGTGTTTAGAGTCTAAGGTATTGGGCTCTACTTGATAGTAAGGGTATCGTGATAGACACCTTAATGTGTTAAACGTGACATAAATATGTACGTGCAAACTTGGCATGTGACAAAGTGATATACCCTACTACTTGACTGAAGTCTGTTATTAATGGACTCTTACTTGGATTGATCGTGTTACATGGACACCTTATGTGCCAGTGTTATCTTGGTTTATATTCACAATAATTGCGTACGTGTACTTGTATTCTCGTAAGCACATGATACATAATTACATGGTGCATATTCTCGTGAGCACATGATACATAATTACATGGTGCATATTCTCGTGAGCACATGATACATGATTACATGGTGCATAAAGAATAGTCCACTAATAAGGGACTGAGTTCTGTTCTCCTAGTTCAAGTAAATATCTACTTGTACATTCTTGTGTGAGTCCAGCTGGTTCTCCTTGCTTGTTCGAAAATATATAGGTTCACGCTTGTCGCGAGAGCCGGGGCTTAAGTGACAATCGGGTCCCTATGTATTTCCGCCTGACCCCTTACTACCGGCCATAGTAAGGGCATAGCTTCCTTGGTTGGAGCAATAAGCCTGACCTAAGTGAATGCTAACTCCTGTCCTGTTCACCTCATGGATCTTGTTCTTGTGGATGACACTGGTTACCAGGTCTTCTTATATACTGCACAGCAGTCTCTTGTTCCTGTTCTTGGTTGTCCTCAGCTAGAAAAGCATCGACAACAAATGGTATTCTTGGGAGGAATAAGGAAGGATTCAGGTACAATGCGTGATAGGCCTATGTGCATCTTGTGAGCTGGTCTAGCCTCTCACACTACTTGACTACTTGTTACCTGATCATATATTGAGCTTGATTACTTGTTGAGTTGGCTTAGCCTCTCTTATACTTGTTACTTGATGATACTTGATATATGATTACTTGAGTATCTACTTGTATTGCATGATAACCTGACATATAATTGCATGTTAATAGCTTACTGAGATTTATCTCACCCTTTATTTGTTTAATTGTTCCCCCCCCCCAAGGAAAGCAGGGGATAGTACGCAGTGAGGCTCGACTTAGCTGGGAACTTACTCAGCAGGATATTCTTGTTCGAAGTTAGTGTCCTTTTATATTTTGGTAAGGACGATCTTGTATGAGTTAATTAAACTCTGGGCTTGTATTGGGGTAGTATTTGTTGTCCTTAGACAGTTCTTGATGCCAGCTTATTTGCTAGGCATGTCTTCCGCTGTTTGTAACCTTGTTTGGTTTTAATTTTCTTGGTCTAGAACTCGTGTGAGCTATCTTAGCTCCCTACTCTTGAGTATATATATCATGTCAGTTTTGTTTCTAACAGGTATTGTTCCTGTTTCCCGTTAGTTCTTGTTTCTTGTTAGTTACGCGCACCAGGTTCGAGGTTCTATTAGGGAATCCCGGGATTTGGGGCGTGTCACAGCTGACCACATCTCATACATTTAGCTTGTTTCTTCCAACATCTCCTCAGAATGTCCTTCCTTCCGACAATAGCTACATACTCGTTTACCTTGATTTCTTCTATTATGTGGCCCTTGAATAGATTTCCTACTATCACCAAGCTGGGGTTTGAGGTTTTAACTGTTCTCCTTGTTTTGTCACATCTGAGGCTTCAACCTTGCTTTTATGCTCCACTATATCGTCAATTTTTTTCATTACAGTTTCAAACATACCTTGGAACATTGTTCGAACCTCTTGTCTAGCATTACCCAGCCCTGAAGGCCCCGACTGATCTCCTTATGTCCCAACCATTTCCAGTGATTACCTGCATAAAACACTCAACGTTACTCACTCTCTACCCAACTACCCTCCTAGGTCACTAAGTCATTCTAGACCATCTACAACCAGGCTCTGATACCAACTGTCGCGCCACAGACCCGTGGTCCTACTTGGCCCCACGCTCGGGACACGATTGGAAGACGTTATAAAACACCTTTAGAAATTTTTTTGAAATATACTTTCATAAAGTTTAACAAATCCACACATGAAGTTCAAAGACTTCCACTGACTTTCAAACAAAATTTCACAAACGAAACTATTTAGCTCGAAGGCTTACAAACCTTTATACAAATGTACTCACACCAACATTATCCAAAATATAGGTGTTACAAGATGATGAAGTCAAGGAAACTCTACCCAAAAGGTTATACATTTATGTAATGTAACCTTGACAAAACAAAACCAACTCTTACCACTTTCAACGTCCTCCCGTACCAAAGTGTCCTATCCCCTGGACTTGCTTTTATCTAAAACAGTAAACAAATATGGGGTGAGAATGAATCTCAGTAAGCTACTAAAATGCAACTACGTTACATGCTGATATGATAATCATAAAGAAACAATATTAACAAATAATCATATAGCATATAGCACATAACATGAGAGGCTCCCTATCGCCAACCGTCCCATATCGGTTGGAAATAACGACCAACTCATCATACAACACATAGTGTAGGAGTAAACACTCCTACGAGAATACCAAGCCAAGGTTTACCGAAGTAACATAACCATCTGAGAAAACCAATTGAGAAAACCATCTGAGCAGCATAAATAGCTGAAGCCGGGATCCCGAAAACCAAACCATAACCAATAGAACCAAAGTAACAACGGGGCAGCATCAATAGCTGAAGCAGGTTCCGGAACCATATAACACAACAACAACAATAGCGGGTGAAAATGACACAAAGTCATACCCCTAAATGCTCACGCAAGGGAGCGAGTTCATCCCATCCAAGGCCAATCTGGACTGAGGATAAAGGTACCAGTGGACAACCTTATAGTGAACTTGACTTGTGTGCCACTATAATTCTCCCACTGCCCGACTCAAGGTACCAATGGAAAACCTTATAGGGAACTTAACTTGTACCCCTATAATTTTTCCACTGCCCGACTCAACAACACAAGACCAGCTGGACTTTACACGAAAGCACAATATTAAATACTTGCTAAACAACAACAACTAGGGCAATGATTCTAAAATAAGGAACCAAGCCAAACACTTCAAAAGATGCAAACACGTTACTCATAAAAGAGTTCACAACATTGACATTAGGTCACAACACAATCCTTTATTAATGACATTAAGTCACCTCACAAGCTTGCACCCATTCACAATTAATCCAAAACACATCAAAAAGATGTTCCATAATACCCATTTAATACTTAGTTAAATTCCACATCCCAACTCATTTGTTCACATAGGAACTATTAACAAACACTAGAGTGTTCCACGGTGCCCAACTAAGTCAACTAGAATAGTACTACGGAACCTAGACCGAGACTACACATTGATCTTAAACCTCAACAAAAAGACAACCATTATGATCTGGAACCATGCGGTCAATAGAACCATTTCATAGTACTCGAAAAGATCTTTCCAACGATAGTTTACACGTTCAAAACGGAGTCCGGATGACGAAGTTATTGCCAAAACCAAAATAAATTATACTCCCTTCGTTTCACCGTTCCACCAGTATAAGTATAATTTTTCTAATATACTAATATACCCACTTTGGGATACTTTCATTCATTTCCCCATCCCACGAATAATAGTATAATTTTTATAATATACTTATTTAACATTTAACTCAAGTTAATATTTTACCGTCCCACGAGTAGTAGTATACTTTCAAACACTTATACTACATTCTTAGGTATATAAACATACTCCATATACATACTTGCATACAAACCAAGTCACTTACCCAGTATAATTATACTCCCTTTGTCCCAAATAAACAAGTATAACAAATAAATCCCTTTCACAATAATTTCACCACATATCACACATATAGCAAATATATGACCATTTTACTATTTAAGTGGAATTAGTAACTTACCTGTTTTCCGGAAAAAGTATCGCAGAAATAATATTTGATCGGGTAGAAATGACCTACTCAACGCCCTGATCATTTTATATAATTAGTTTTTAAAACGGATAAGTAATTAAAAAGATAGAAATTAAAATAGGATGAAACTTACCTTGAATGTTCATGAACCAGAGGGAGTAATTTTAGTGTGTGTGTGTGTGTGTGTATAGTGACTACGCAGAGAAGGAAAGAAAATGAAGATAAGTATGCATTACTTATATATATATAGTAACCCATTAAGGTCCTTCTACTTTCATTTCTAACAACTAAACCCCCAAGCTTTAAAGTTACACTTTGGACCTTAAAGTTTCAACTAACTCATTTATTCTTTTTAACAAAATTTCTACTAACACTTTAACTACCACATATGCTCAAATAATATATGCAAGTCATAAAAATATTTTCTAACACATAAAATGCACACATAAGTTCAAATTAAAATTTCCAAAAATATAAAATAAATAGGGACGGGTTTTGGGGTTGTTACAACAAAGGTTGAGAAAATAGTATTATAGTGCAAAACTTACTACACGTGAAGAAGGTCGAAATTGACAAAAATAATAATTTTAGTATATATTATAAAATTTAAAAATTACTAGAATGACATTTCAAAAAATTAAGGAGGTCAAGTGACCCCTTCCCATCCACTATGTACTCCCAAAACACATGTACGTCCACTCTTGATCACTCACACTTGCATCGCTGATTTAAACTTTTTTTAGTGTTAGTGGTGGTGTTATGAGTGCTAGTGAGAGTTTTGTTGAGTATTAGTGATATTACTTTTTAATATAAATGCAAGTGTTTAAAAATGGCAGAAGTTTCATTTAGTTTAACTTAATAACATCTCGAGCTCAAAATGATGAAGCAAATACAATTCAACAAAGTGTGAGAACGTCTCATGTATGAGACGAGTTTAATTATGAGAGTAAATAATTTGTTTCCTATGGACGGAAGAGAGGGGAACCAATTTTTGAGACCCGTTTCAGAATATAAAAGACTTATTCAACTATAGTTGAGCATCTCTGCCGATGAGCCTTTGGCTCAATGGTGTTGTGGAATTGACCCTCCAACACCCAAGCAATATCCCAAGAAAATAATAGTGTAACGCCCATCCTTAATCTTGTTAAATATTTGACTTATTTGTTAAATTCTTGACTTGCTTGTTAAATTCTTGGCTAGCATATTTATATGCTATTTTATTTGAGTTAATTATTTAATTACTTTAGAAAATTAAGGTGGTTAAATGTCAAAGTTGAAAGTTTAGGGGCCTTTTTGTCAAAGTTAGAACTTGAGGGGCCTAGTTGCAATTCTTGGATAGTTGAAGTATATCAAGTGGGTTTGCCTTTATCTGAGATTCATTTTATCCCCAAATTTCTTACGCTCTCTCTGGGTGAAAAAGCTAGGTTTAGGATTCTTCCTATTCTCGACTCCTCGAGCTTAATTATTCATCTGTTCGTGATTCTGGTCCCGGATAAATGTTCGTGGCGTTGAATAGAGCGTTCCAGACCGATCAGAAATTAATTTGGGTCAACTTGATTTTTGACTAGGTAAGTTATTAGCTCCCCCTTACTTGTAATAACATGCATATATGTTATTCCCGCTACTTGTTCTTGTTAAAATTGTGTTTTGAGCAATTTTTGTGATACTTGTTAAATTGGGACAAAGGGAGTATTCGTATGAAAACAAGAATGAATTAGACTTGCAAATAGTGTCTGGGAAAGTTAGAAAAATTGCACTCCTATTCGTGAGACGGTAAAATAGTAACTTGATTTAAATATTATTAGAAAAATCGTACCATTATTTGTGGTACGGGGAAATGAATGGAAGTATCCCTAGATGGGTATATTAGTATAAAATAAAATTGTACTTATACTTTTGGGGACGGTGAAATATTGAAATGGAATGAAAGGAAATTGTCCTATTATTTAGGGGACGGTAAAAGAAATGAATTGAGCCTGAAATAATGTTTTGGGTATTGCCTAAGAGTTAATAAAAGTTACTCCTACGCTTGGGACGGGAAATTTCTTAACCTGGGAAAGAAATGAAGACCTGCTTGTGTGCGACCGCACAGGACATTTTAGGCGACCGCACAGTTACCTGAAAAACAAAATGTTGTTTAAAGTTTGTATAAGTTAGAAGTAACTCTAGTTAAGGTATATAACCTTAGTATAAGATGTCCTAGCAAGTGTTGTGACACCTTAGGGGCATCAGAACTTGGTCTTAAACATGAATACTCATTTAATTAAAATGAGAACTTAGTCTTGTACATGGACACTTACAGAACTCAAATGAGAACTTAAGTATAAGAGTAACAACTCTTTTATATGTCTTGAAAGTGCTATGAACAAGCACTTATGTGTTATACTTGTCGTGAAGCCAATGATTGTGCACCATAGGGGCATTAAAACAATGACTTGAGATTGAATATCCTATGTAGGGGATTAAGAACTCGTAAGTATGAGTTGTCTAGCTCATTTACTTAATTTGAACTCGAAGTATTCTTGGTCTAGGTTTAGGGTACTACCCTAGATGGCCTAGATAAGTGTTGTAGAACACTCTAGTACTGAAAATAGTCCCTTTGTGAACAAATGAAATGTGGACTTGAATCATAATTAAATGATAACTTCGATATAAGAGTAGTAACTCTTTTATGTGTCTTGAAGTTAATGTTTGTGTACCTTAGGGGCACCAACTAATGTCTTGAGCTTGAATGTCCTAAGAAAAGGATTTGAAAACTTGTACGAGTAAGATGTATAATTCATCTTCTGAACTTGAACTTGAGTGTAAGAGTAAGGACTCTTCTACGTGTCTTGAATCTAAAGATTGTACAACTTAAGGGCATTAAAGCTATTCCTTGAACTTGAATACCCTAGGAATAGGATCGTGAACTTGATTGGGAGATGTATAGCTCATCTTCTTAATTAAAACGTGAATATAAGATGAGTAAATTTTGTACTTGTCTTAAATAACCAAAGAGTTGGATTGATAACTTAAGTATAAGTTAATTAACTCTTGTACATGTTTAACCATCCAAGAAAATGGATTGAGAACTTGGATACAAGATGATAAAATCTTGTAAAAGTCTTGACTGTCTTGATTGTCTTGAAAGTCTTGAATGTCTTGAAACCATTACATGAGTATGGTAATAAACTTGAAAGATTCTTGATGTGTATATGCAAATCTTGCATATATTTACTTGATAGAATGTGGCTTCTTGATTGATTGGTACATGACATGAATAACCAAAGAATTGGGTTATGGAACTAGATAGAGAATGATTAACTCTATTACATACTTGAACTTGATACGTGTATATTGGAAGTGCTATAAATAAGCACTAAAGTGTAAATGATTTAGTTTTTAATCGTGTATATACTCAATGAAGTATATAAAATATAAAGAAGATATCTTGTCTTGAAATGGGTTCCTAAAGAAAATAGGGACTAGTATAATATGAAGATAATTCATATAATCGTGAATACTACGATTTAAGTAATAAGAATAACTACATAACACAATATGTGTTAGAAAATGTATTCGATTACTAACGATACATATACGTGAGATATGACCGTGATTAGGTATGATGTGACCTATTCTACTACGTGTTTAGAGTCTAAGGTATTGGGCTCTACTTGGTAGTAAGGGTATCGTGATAGACACTTTAATGTGTTAAACGTGATATGAATACGTACGTGCAAACTTGGCATGTGACAAAGTGATATACCCTACTACGTGATTGAGGTCTGTTATTAATAGACCCTAACTTGGATTGATCGTGTTACATGGACACTTACGTGCCATAGTTGAACTTGATTGGTATTCGCAATAATTGAGTACGTGTACTTGTATTCTCGTGAGCACATGATACATGATTACATGGTGCATAATATCGTGAGCACATGATACATAATTACATGGTGCATATTCTCGTGAGCACATGATACATGATTACATGGTGCATAAAGAATAGTCCACTAATAAGGGACTGAGTTCTGTTCTCGTAGTTCAAGTAAATATCTACTTGTACATTCTTGTGTGAGTCCAGCTGGTTCTCCTTGCTTGTTCGAAAATATATAGGTTCACGCTTGTCGCGAGAGCTGGGGTTTAAGTGACAATCGGGTCCCTATGTATTTCCGCCTGACCCCTTACTACCAGCCATAGTAAGGGCATAGCTTCCTTGGTTGGAGCAATAAGCCTTACCTAAGTGAATGCTAACTCCTGTCCTGTTCACCTCATGGATCTTGTTCTTGTGGATGACACTGGTTACCAGGTCTTCTTATATACTGCACAGCAGTCTCTTGTTCCTGTTCTTGGTTGTCCTCAGCTAGAAAAGCATCGACAACAAATGGTATTCTTGGGAGGAATAAGGAAGGATTCAGGTACAATGCGTGATAGGCCTATGTGCATCTTGTGAGCTGGTCTAGCCTCTCGCACTACTTGACTACTTGTTACCTGATCATATCTTGAGCTTGATTACTTGTTGAGTTGGCTTAGCCTCTCCTATACTTGTTACTTGATGATACTTGATATATGTTTAGTTGAGTATCTACTGGTATTGCATGATAACATGACATATAATTGCATGTTAATAGCTTACTGAGATTTATCTCACCCTTTATTTGTTTAATTGTTTCCCCCCCCCCCAGGAAAGCAGGGGATAGTACGCAGTGAGGCTCGACTTAGCTGGGAATTTACTCAGCAGGATATTCTTGTTCGAAGTTAGTGTCCTTTTATAATTTTGGTAAGGACGATCTTGTATGAGTTAATAAACTCTGGGCTTGTATTGGGGTAGTAGTTGTTGTCCTTAGATAGTTCTTGATGCCAGCTTATTTGCTAGGCATGTCTTCCGCTGTATGTAACCATTTTGGTTTTAATTTTCTTGGTCTAGAACTCGTGTGAGCTATCTTAGCTCCCTACTCTTGAGTATATATATCATGTCAGTTTTGTTTTTAACAGGTATTGTTCCTGTTTCCCGTTAGTTTCTTGTTTCTTGTTAATTACACGCACCAGGTTCGAGGTTCTATTAGGGAATCCCGGGACTTGGGGCGTGTCAGATAACTTACCAAACGAATCAAACAACTAAGGATACTTTCGAAGCATCGAAACATGGAACACATTATGAATCTTGTCAAGAGAAGGAATACTAGCCCGATCTCTAACTCTTCCCCATATCTCAAAATAATTGATATATTAAGCAAACTCCACGAGAAGTAGAGGTATATCCCACGAATTCTAAGAATCAACTGAACAAGTTGTCAACATATCCTCGAGAATCTGAATGGTTCTTTCTAACTGGCCATCTGTCTGAGGATGAAAACCCGTACTAAATCTCAATTCTGAATTCAAAGCCTTCTGAATTACTTACTAAAATCAAGATGTAAATGAAGTACCCATATCTAATACCATGCTCGTAGGCATCCCATGAAATCGAACTATCTTCTGAACAAATAAGTAACAACTGGAAATAACATTTATATCCTCAAAATAGGTAAGGTGAGAAAACTTGGTAATCAATCCGCTATCAATCAACATCATTGATCTCATCTATTCAGTGTAACCCCTTCAATGAAACCTTTCGCAATAGATTCATATCCACTCAGAAATTTCAAAGGCTTGTGACAAGCCAACTGATCACTGATATTTTACTTTCAGATTATTCACAGCTCAAGGACTTAGTTGAATGCATAGAATTTCTCGTGTCAAACAAATCAAATGTAACTCTTCAAATTTATCTCAATACTCTACATTTACTTGGATTCATAATTAAATTGGTCTTGTGTATCTCTTCAAGTATCTGTAGTTGAATTCCGTTATGCATGTTGGTTCCACTAAGTGTCAACTACATACTCTGCTACAAAAGTTAAAGTTCCATCACTAGCAACGAACAAAGTCGTGCTGTCTATCATCATTCATTCCATTAGTAATTTTCTATAGTTGAAATCATTCAATAGAGTAGAAACCTAAAGCTTCCACAATCGCAAAATCATCACATGTCTCGACTCACAAAGACTCCAAAATGTTAATTCCTCTAACATTCCCCATTTAGTTTTATCAAACATGAACTATAAGTCAATGTATCCTCTAACACATTACCTTTCCCGGATGATATAACATGGTACTCAACATGCATTATCTCATGTGTAACTCTCTTTGAAAAAACCCAATACTTCAATTCTCATGGTTGGTAAACACTTTAATATGTCTCTATGAAAGTCATTCGCAAATGCCATGGATATATAATCGCAATAAATCTCAAGTTATAGGTAGGATAATTTTGTTCATAAGGAATCAATCTTCTCAAAGCACTCATTGTTACCATACAATTCTGAAGCGATGAACATCTCAATCACTCTTTAAGGCATCACCATGAATAATAAATTTATCAGATCCACTATAATGGTAAAATTCGACATATCCACTAGAAAATAGTAACACTGATCATATCCTCTAGATAACTGTAATACTAGTCAAATCCATTAAGCAATATCAATACTGAAGTTGTCATCAACTCTCGTTTCAACAATTAAAACTCGTTTCACTCTTACCAATCCATCGAGAAAGTGTATCTTCCTGTGTCATATAGTTAACTGTGTAGCTACCTTAGAAATCCATCAATGAATCTCTAACCATATGCCAATCTCAACAAGTTACATACCTCTGCTACTGAAGTAGGATTTTTCCAATTACTGTTGCTTCCATATTTAAGGAATCAATAACCATGTCTGAGTTGAAACTTCCTCAAAATAATATATCCTCTAACAAGAAGACATAATGCCTTGATTTCACAACTGTTGCCTCTCACAAAGCAATCCAATTACGGCTACAAATACAACTCAGCATATCCAACAATTCCCCTGAAGTAGTTGTTAACTCAAACACTATGACCACAATTTATGATGCCCATACCTGGTATGAAAAACCATTTTTAAAATATACTCAACTCAAAATTTCAACTAATGATAATCACTTCAAGTCAACCACTGATCTCTGAAGTTAATCAAATATATCACCCATATAAGATAACACGTGATGATTCGTTATAGCCATCTGGTTGAACTCTTAGTATTCAATATACAATCGCAAAGTACCATACCTTTTCATAATAACCAATACTGATGCATCCCACAAAGGAAGAGTACAATCTCTAGTTTAGCTATAAACACTCTACCGCCAACCCCATAAACCAAATACCAGGCATAACCTTGTGATAAAAAAAATTCAGACTTTAATGCATAAGTAGCATGAATGCTAAACACATATATCTACCATGCTTAATTAAAGCACACTAGCATATAAAACTCCACCACAATAATATCAAAATCTTGCTATGGCAAAATAACTAAACCAGCAAGTAAAACATGCTCACAAATTTGCACATCACAAGTGCACAACACTCTATCAATCACCAAACACTTCCCCTTAAAATAGACACCTCTAACACCTAAGGTAGAGACTCAGGAGACACAAGCAATCGAGAAGCAAAATGCACAGACACACAAGGATGCGAAGAGCCAGGGTCTACAAGTGTATGTGCTCTCAAACTAGACATAGAGATTATACCTCCAATCACATTAGAAGGATCTGAAATCTGTTGTTGATTGATGGCAGAAACACTACCTTGTACCTTAACCTTCCCTGAAGCATCCCTCTTTTGGCCCTGAAAAGACCCAACTGCACTTCCTGATGCTTGTACTCTAAATCTAGGGCAATCCTTCTGAAAATGACCCAACTTGTAACGCTCATCCTTAATCTTGTTAAATATTTGACTTATTTGTTAAATTCTTGACTTGCTTGTTAAATTCTTGGATAGCATATTTATATGCTATTTTATTTGAGTTAATTATTTAATTACTTTAGAAAATTAAGGTGGTTAAATGTCAAAGTTGAAAGTTTAGGGGCCTTTTTGTCAAAGTTAGAACTTGAGGGGCCTAGCTGCAATTCTTGGATAGTTGAAGTATATCTTGTTGTTTGCCTGTGAAAGGCAATTCATTCTTCATCATTCTCGTACTCTCTCTGTTTCATAAAGAAGGTTTAGGATTCTTCCTATTCTCGACTCCTCGAGCTTAATTATCCCTCTGTTCGTGATTCCGGTCCCGGATAAATATTCGTGGCGTTGAATAGAGCGTTCCAGACCGATCAGAAATTTATTTGGTTCAACTTTATTTTTGACTAGGTAAGTTATTAGCTCTCCCTTACTTGTAATAACATGCATATATGTTATTCCCGCTACTTGTTCTTGTTAAAATTGTGTTTTAAGCAATTTTTGTGATACTTGTAAATTTGGTACAAAGGGAGTAGTCTCAGACTTGGTAAATGAAATGACTTGAAACAAGATTCTAAGCATGTTAGTATATGCTGTAGAGTTAGTATAATTACACTCCTATTCGTGAGACGGTAAAATAGTAACTTGATTTAGATATTATTAGAAAAATTGTACCATTATTTGTGGTACGGGGAAATGAATGGAAGTATCCCTAAATGGATATAGTAGTATAAAATAAAATTGTACTTATACTTTTGGGGACGGTGAAATATTGAAATGGAAAAAAGAAAATTGTCCTATTATTTATTATTTATGGGACGGTAAAAGAAATGAATTGGGCTTGAAATAGGATTTCTAAACTTGTTAGTATACTCCTGAGAATGTTAGGGAGTGTTAGAAAGTATACTCCTACGTTTGGGACGGAGATTTCTTAACCGGGAAAGAAATGAAAATTTCGCATTTTGGTACTTTGTGCGACCGCACAAAAACCCTTGGGCGACCGCCCATCTTTCTGAAAGGTTTTTCAAAGGAATGGACCTGCTTGTGTGCGACCGCACATGACATTTTAGGCGACCGCACAGTTACCTGAAAAACAAAATGTTGTTTAAAGTTTGTATAAGTTAGAAGTAACTCTAGTTAAGGTATATAACCTTAGTATAAGATGTCCTAGCAAGTGTTGTGACACCTTAGGGGCATCAGAACTTGGTCTTAAACATGAATACTCATTTAATTAAAATGAGAACTTAGTCTTGTACATGGACACTTATAGAACTCAAATGAGAACTTAAGTATAAGAGTAACAACTCTTTTATATGTCTTGAAAGTGCTATGAACAAGCACTTATGTGTTATGCTTGTCTTAGAACTAATGATTGTGCACCTTAGGGCATTAAAACAATGACTTGAGATTGAATATCCTATGTAGGGGATTATGAACTTGTAGGTATGAGTGGTATAGCTCATTTACTTAATTTGAACTCAAAGTATTCTTGGTCTAGGTTTAGGGTACTACCCTAGATGGCCTAGATGAGTGTTGTAGAACACTCTAGTACTGAAAAATAGTCCCTTTGTGAACAAATAAAATGTGGACTTGAATCATAATTAAATGATAACTTGAGTATAAGAGTAGAAACTCTTTTATGTGTCTTGAAGTTAATGTTTGTGTACCTTAGGGGCACCAACTAATGTCTTGAGCTTGAATGTCCTAAGAAAAGGATTTGAAAACTTGTACGAGTAAGATGTATAATTCATCTTCTGAACTTGAACTTGAGTGTAAGAGTAAGGACTCTTCTACGTGTCTTGAATCTAAAGATTGTACAACTTAAGGGCATTAAAGCTATGCCTTGAACTTAAATATCCTAGGAATAGGATCGTGAACTTGATTGGGAGATGTATAGCTCATCTTCTTAATTAAAACGTGAATATAAGATGAGTAAATTTTGTACTTGTCTTAAATAACCAAAGAGTTGGATTGATAACTTAAGTATAAGTTAATTAACTCTTGTACATGTTTAACCATCCAAGAAAATGGATTGAGAACTTGGATACAAGATGATAAAATCTTGTAAAAGTCTTGACTGTCTTGATTGTCTTGAAAGTCTTGAATGTCTTGAAACCATTACATGAGTATGGTAATAAACTTGAAAGATTCTTGATGTGTATATGCAAATCTTGCATGTAGCTACTTGATAGAATGTAGCTTCTTGATTATTTGATACATGACATGAATAACCAAAGAATTGGGTTATGGAGCTAGATAGAGAATGATTAACTCTATTACATACTTGAACTTGATACGTGTGTATTGTAAGTGTTATGAACAAACACTAAAGTGCTAGTGATTGGTTTTAATCGTGTTTATACTCAATGAAGTATATAAAGAATAAAGAAGATATCTTGTCTTGAAATGGTTCCTAAAGAAAATAGGGACTAGTGTAATATGAAGATAATTCATATAATCGTGAATACTACGATTTAAGTTAATAAGAGTAACTACAGAACACAATATGTGTTAGAAAATGTATTCGATTATTAACGATACATATACGTGAGATATGACTGTGACTAGGTATGATGTGACCTATTCTATTACGTGTTTAGAGTCTAAGGTATTGGGCTCTACTTGATAGTAAGGGTATCGTGATAGACACCTTATGTGTGTTAACGTGACATAAATATGTACGTGCAAACTTGGCATGTGACAAAGTGATATACCCTACTACTTGACTGAAGTCTGTTATTAATGGACTCTTACTTGGATTGATCGTGTTACATGGACACCTTATGTGCCAGTGTTATCTTGGTTTATATTCACAATAATTGCGTACGTGTACTTGTATTCTCGTAAGCACATGATACATAATTACATGGTGCATATTCTCGTGAGCACATGATACATAATTACATGGTGCATATTCTCGTGAGCACATGATACATGATTACATGGTGCATAAAGAATAGTCCACTAATAAGGGACTGAGTTCTGTTCTCCTAGTTCAAGTAAATATCTACTTGTACATTCTTGTGTGAGTCCAGCTGGTTCTCCTTGCTTGTTCGAAAATATATAGGTTCACGCTTGTCGCGAGAGCCGGGGCTTAAGTGACAATCGGGTCCCTATGTATTTCCGCCTGACCCCTTACTACCGGCCATAGTAAGGGCATAGCTTCCTTGGTTGGAGCAATAAGCCTGACCTAAGTGAATGCTAACTCCTGTCCTGTTCACCTCATGGATCTTGTTCTTGTGGATGACACTGGTTACCAGGTCTTCTTATATACTGCACAGCAGTCTCTTGTTCCTGTTCTTGGTTGTCCTCAGCTAGAAAAGCATCGACAACAAATGGTATTCTTGGAGGAATAAGGAAGGATTCAGGTACAATGCGTGATAGGCCTATGTGCATCTTGTGAGTTGGTCTAGCCTCTCACACTACTTGACTACTTGTTACCTGATCATATATTGAGCTTGATTACTTGTTGAGTTGGCTTAGCCTCTCTTATACTTGTTACTTGATGATACTTGATATATGATTACTTGAGTATCTACTTGTATTGCATGATAACCTGACATATAATTGCATGTTAATAGCTTACTGAGATTTATCTCACCCTTATTTGTTTAATTGTTCCCCCCCCCAAGGAAAGCAGGGATAGTACGCAGTGAGGCTCGACTTAGCTGGGAACTTACTCAGCAGGATATTCTTGTTCGAAGTTAGTGTCCTTTTATATTTTGGTAAGGACGATCTTGTATGAGTTAATTAAACTCTGGGCTTGTATTGGGGTAGTATTTGTTGTCCTTAGACAGTTCTTGATGCCAGCTTATTTGCTAGGCATGTCTTCCGCTGTTTGTAACCTTGTTTGGTTTTAATTTTCTTGGTCTAGAACTCGTGTGAGCTATCTTAGCTCCCTACTCTTGAGTATATATATCATGTCAGTTTTTGTTTCTAACAGGTATTGTTCCTGTTTCCCGTAGTTCTTGTTTCTTGTTAGTTACGCGCACCAGGTTCGAGGTTCTATTAGGGAATCCCGGGATTTGGGGCGTGTCACAGCTGACCACATCTCATACATTTAGCTTGTTTCTTCCAACATCTCCTCAGAATGTCCTTCCTTCCGACAATAGCTACATACTCGTTTACCTTGATTTCTTCTATTATGTGGCCCTTGAATAGATTTCCTACTATCACCAAGCTGGGGTTTGAGGTTTTAACTGTTCTCCTTGTTTTGTCACATCTGAGGCTTCAACCTTGCTTTTATGCTCCACTATATCGTCAATTTTTTTCATTACAGTTTCAAACATACCTGGAACATTGTTCGAACCTCTTGTCTAGCATTACCCAGCCCTGAAGGCCCCGACTGATCTCCTTATGTCCCAACCATTTCCAGTGATTACCTGCATAAAACACTCAACGTTACTCACTCTCTCTACCCAACTACCCTCCTAGGTCACTAAGTCATTCTAGACCATCTACAACCAGGCTCTGATACCAACTGTCGCGCCACAGACCCGTGGTCCTACTTGGCCCCACGCTCGGGACACGATTGGAAGACGTTATAAAACACCTTTAGAAATTTTTTTGAAATATACTTTCATAAAGTTTAACAAATCCACACATGAAGTTCAAAGACTTCCACTGACTTTCAAACAAAATTTCACAAACGAAACTATTTAGCTCGAAGGCTTACAAACCTTTATACAAATGTACTCACACCAACATTATCCAAAATATAGGTGTTACAAGATGATGAAGTCAAGGAAACTCTACCCAAAAGGTTATACATTTATGTAATGTAACCTTGACAAACAAAACCCAACTCTTACCACTTTCAACGTCCTCCCGTACCAAAGTGTCCTATCCCCTGGACTTGCTTTTATCTAAAACAGTAAACAAATATGGGGTGAGAATGAATCTCAGTAAGCTACTAAAATGCAACTACGTTACATGCTGATATGATAATCATAAAGAAACAATATTAACAAATAATCATATAGCATATAGCACATAACATGAGAGGCTCCCTATCGCCAACCGTCCCATATCGGTTGGAAATAACGACCAACTCATCATACAACACATAGTGTAGGAGTAAACACTCCTACGAGAATACCAAGCCAAGGTTTACCGAAGTAACATAACCATCTGAGAAAACCAATGATGAGAAAACCATCTGAGCAGCATAAATAGCTGAAGCCGGGATCCCGAAAACCAAACCATAACCAATAGAACCAAAGTAACAACGGGGCAGCATCAATAGCTGAAGCAGGTTCCGGAACCATATAACACAACAACAACAATAGCGGGTGAAAATGACACAAAGTCATACCCCTAAATGCTCACGCAAGGGAGCGAGTTCATCCCATCCAAGGCCAATCTGGACTGAGGATAAAGGTACCAGTGGACAACCTTATAGTGAACTTGACTTGTGTGCCACTATAATTCTCCCACTGCCCGACTCAAGGTACCAATGGAAAACCTTATAGGGAACTTAACTTGTACCCCTATAATTTTTCCACTGCCCGACTCAACAACACAAGACCAGCTGGACTTTACACGAAAGCACAATATTAAATACTTGCTAAACAACAACAACTAGGGCAATGATTCTAAAATAAGGAACCAAGCCAAACACTTCAAAAGATGCAAACACGTTACTCATAAAAGAGTTCACAACATTGACATTAGGTCACAACACAATCCTTTATTAATGACATTAAGTCACCTCACAAGCTTGCACCCATTCACAATTAATCCAAAACACATCAAAAAGATGTTCCATAATACCCATTTAATACTTAGTTAAATTCCACATCCCAACTCATTTGTTCACATAGGAACTATTAACAAACACTAGAGTGTTCCACGGTGCCCAACTAAGTCAACTAGAATAGTACTACGGAACCTAGACCGAGACTACACATTGATCTTAAACCTCAACAAAAGACAACCATTATGATCTGGAACCATGCGGTCAATAGAACCATTTCATAGTACTCGAAAAGATCTTTCCAACGATAGTTTACACGTTCAAAACGGAGTCCGGATGACGAAGTTATTGCCAAAACCAAAATAAATTATACTCCCTTCGTTTCACCGTTCCACCAGTATAAGTATAATTTTTCTAATATACTAATATACCCACTTTGGGATACTTTCATTCATTTCCCATCCCACGAATAATAGTATAATTTTTATAATATACTTATTTAACATTTAACTCAAGTTAATATTTTACCGTCCCACGAGTAGTAGTATACTTTCAAACACTTATACTACATTCTTAGGTATATAAACATACTCCATATACATACTTGCATACAAACCAAGTCACTTACCCAGTATAATTATACTCCCTTTGTCCCAAATAAACAAGTATAACAAATAAATCCCTTTCACAATAATTTCACCACATATCACACATATAGCAAATATATGACCATTTTACTATTTAAGTGGAATTAGTAACTTACCTGTTTTCCGGAAAAGTATCGCAGAAATAATATTTGATCGGGTAGAAATGACCTACTCAACGCCCTGATCATTTTTATATAATTAGTTTTTAAAACGGATAAGTAATTAAAAAGATAGAAATTAAAATAGGATGAAACTTACCTTGAATGTTCATGAACCAGAGGGAGTAATTTTAGTGTGTGTGTGTGTGTGTGTATAGTGACTACGCAGAGAAGGAAAGAAAATGAAGATAAGTATGCATTACTTATATA
Organism: Campanula takesimana; assembly: GCA_026119855.1. Classification (NCBI taxonomy): domain Eukaryota; kingdom Viridiplantae; phylum Streptophyta; class Magnoliopsida; order Asterales; family Campanulaceae; genus Campanula; species Campanula takesimana. The sequence goes on along the minus strand of JAOWBW010003554.1, from coordinate 3,926 downwards.
TATATAGTAACCCATTAAGGTCCTTCTACTTTCATTTCTAACAACTAAACCCCCAAGCTTTAAAGTTACACTTTGGACCTTAAAGTTTCAACTAACTCATTTATTCTTTTAACAAAATTTCTACTAACACTTTAACTACCACATATGCTCAAATAATATATGCAAGTCATAAAAATATTTTCTAACACATAAAATGCACACATAAGTTCAAATTAAAATTTCCAAAAATATAAAATAAATAGGGACGGTTTTGGGGTTGTTACAACAAAGGTTGAGAAAATAGTATTATAGTGCAAAACTTACTACACGTGAAGAAGGTCGAAATTGACAAAAATAATAATTTTAGTATATATTATAAAATTTAAAAATTACTAGAATGACATTTCAAAAAATTAAGGAGGTCAAGTGACCCCTTCCCATCCACTATGTACTCCCAAACACATGTACGTCCACTCTTGATCACTCACACTTGCATCGCTGATTTAAACTTTTTTTAGTGTTAGTGGTGGTGTTATGAGTGCTAGTGAGAGTTTTGTTAGTATTAGTGATATTACTTTTTAATATAAATGCAAGTGTTTAAAAATGGCAGAAGTTTCATTTAGTTTAACTTAATAACATCTCGAGCTCAAAATGATGAAGCAAATACAATTCAACAAAGTGTGAGAACGTCTCATGTATGAGACGAGTTTAATTATGAGAGTAAATAATTTGTTTCCTATGGACGGAAGAGAGGGGAACCAATTTTTGAGACCCGTTTCAGAATATAAAAGACTTATTCAACTATAGTTGAGCATCTCTGCCGATGAGCCTTTGGCTCAATGGTGTTGTGGAATTGACCCTCCAACACCCAAGCAATATCCCAAGAAAATAATAGTGTAACGCCCATCCTTAATCTTGTTAAATATTTGACTTATTTGTTAAATTCTTGACTTGCTTGTTAAATTCTTGGCTAGCATATTTATATGCTATTTTATTTGAGTTAATTATTTAATTACTTTAGAAAATTAAGGTGGTTAAATGTCAAAGTTGAAAGTTTAGGGGCTTTTTTGTCAAAGTTAGAACTTGAGGGGCCTAGTTGCAATTCTTGGATAGTTGAAGTATATCAAGTGGGTTTGCCTTTATCTGAGATTCATTTTCTCCCCAATTTCTTACGCTCTCTCTGGTGAAAAAGCTAGGTTTAGGATTCTTCCTATTCTCGACTCCTCGAGCTTAATTATTCATCTGTTCGTGATTCTGGTCCCGGATAAATGTTCGTGGCGTTGAATAGAGCGTTCCAGACCGATCAGAAATTAATTTGGGTCAACTTGATTTTTGACTAGGTAAGTTATTAGCTCCCCCTTACTTGTAATAACATGCATATATGTTATTCCCGCTACTTGTTCTTGTTAAATTGTGTTTTGAGCAATTTTTGTGATACTTGTTAAATTGGGACAAAGGGAGTATTCGTATGAAAACACGAATGAATTAGACTTGCAAATAGTGTCTGGGAAAGTTAGAAAAATTGCACTCCTATTCGTGAGACGGTAAAATAGTAACTTGATTTAAATATTATTAGAAAAATCGTACCATTATTTGTGGTACGGGGAAATGAATGGAAGTATCCCTAGATGGGTATATTAGTATAAAATAAATTGTACTTATACTTTTGGGACGGTGAAATATTGAAATGGAATGAAAGGAAATTGTCCTATTATTTAGGGGACGGTAAAAGAAATGAATTGAGCCTGAAATAATGTTTTGGGTATTGCCTAAGAGTTAATAAAAGTTACTCCTACGCTTGGGACGGGAAAATTCTTAACCTGGGAAAGAAATGAAGACCTGCTTGTGTGCGACCGCACAGGACATTTTAGGCGACCGCACAGTTACCTGAAAAACAAAATGTTGTTTAAAGTTTGTATAAGTTAGAAGTAACTCTAGTTAAGGTATATAACCTTAGTATAAGATGTCCTAGCAAGTGTTGTGACACTTAGGGGCATCAGAACTTGGTCTTAACATGAATACTCATTTAATTAAAATGAGAACTTAGTCTTGTACATGGACACTTACAGAACTCAAATGAGAACTTAAGTATAAGAGTAACAACTCTTTTATATGTCTTGAAAGTGCTATGAACAAGCACTTATGTGTTATACTTGTCGTGAAGCCAATGATTGTGCACCATAGGGGCATTAAAACAATGACTTGAGATTGAATATCCTATGTAGGGGATTAAGAACTCGTAAGTATGAGTTGTCTAGCTCATTTACTTAATTTGAACTCGAAGTATTCTTGGTCTAGGTTTAGGGTACTACCCTAGATGGCCTAGATAAGTGTTGTAGAACACTCTAGTACTGAAAATAGTCCCTTTGTGAACAAATGAATGTGGACTTGAATCATAATTAAATGATAACTTCGATATAAGAGTAGTAACTCTTTTATGTGTCTTGAGTTAATGTTTGTGTACCTTAGGGGCACCAACTAATGTCTTGAGCTTGAATGTCCTAAGAAAAGGATTTGAAAACTTGTACGAGTAAGATGTATAATTCATCTTCTGAACTTGAACTTGAGTGTAAGAGTAAGGACTCTTCTACGTGTCTTGAATCTAAAGATTGTACAACTTAAGGGCATTAAAGCTATGCCTTGAACTTGAATACCTAGGAATAGGATCGTGAACTTGATTGGGAGATGTATAGCTCATCTTCTTAATTAAAACGTGAATATAAGATGAGTAAATTTTGTACTTGTCTTAAATAACCAAAGAGTTGGATTGATAACTTAAGTATAAGTTAATTAACTCTTGTACATGTTTAACCATCCAAGAAAATGGATTGAGAACTTGGATACAAGATGATAAAATCTTGTAAAAGTCTTGACTGTCTTGATTGTCTTGAAAGTCTTGAATGTCTTGAAACCATTACATGAGTATGGTAATAAACTTGAAAGATTCTTGATGTGTATATGCAAATCTTGCATATATTTACTTGATAGAATGTGGCTTCTGATTGATTGGTACATGACATGAATAACCAAAGAATTGGGTTTGGAACTAGATAGAGAATGATTAACTCTATTACATACTTGAACTTGATACGTGTATATTGGAAGTGCTATAAATAAGCACTAAAGTGTAAATGATTTAGTTTTTAATCGTGTATATACTCAATGAAGTATATAAATATATAAAAGATATCTTGTCTTGAATGGGTTCCTAAAGAAAATAGGGACTAGTATAATATGAAGATATTCATATAATCGTGAATACTACGATTTAAGTAATAAGAATAACTACATAACACAATATGTGTTAGAAAATGTATTCGATTACTAACGATACATATACGTGAGATATGACTGTGATTAGGTATGATGTGACCTATTCTACTACGTGTTTAGAGTCTAAGGTATTGGGCTCTACTTGATAGTAAGGGTATCGTGATAGACACTTTAATGTGTTAAACGTGATATGAATACGTACGTGCAAACTTGGCATGTGACAAAGTGATATACCCTACTACGTGATTGAGGTCTGTTATTAATAGACCCTAACTTGGATTGATCGTGTTATATGGACACTTACGTGCCATAGTTGAACTTGATTGGTATTCGCAATAATTGAGTACGTGTACTTGTATTCTCGTGAGCACATGATACATGATTACATGGTGCATAATATCGTGAGCACATGATACATAATTACATGGTGCATATTCTCGTGAGCACATGATACATATTACATGGTGCATATTCTCGTGAGCAATGATACTGATTACATGGTGCTAAAGAATAACTATAGGGACTGAGTTCTGTTCTCGTAGTTCAAGTAAATATCTACTTGTACATTCTTGTGTGAGTCCAGCTGGTTCTCCTTGCTTGTTCGAAATATATAGGTTCACGCTTGTCGCGAGAGCTTGGGTTTAGTGACAATCGGGTCCCTATGTATTTCCGCC
>JAOWBW010003553.1:0-26101 GCA_026119855.1 Campanula takesimana | reverse complement strand
AAAAATTTTTGTCACGTGATAGACCTCACACTACGTGGACATTACTCCTTAAACTGCTCACTATCGAGTCGCACAAGTCAACCCCAAAACCCGTCGAGGCCCGTCCTAGAAAGTTTCAAGCTCCACTCGACCTTGGCTCTTTCGAAGCGGGTAAATCTCAGCCCGTGGCGTAGTTCATGAATACATGCCGGGGGTGACCTTTAAGCCTCATATTTAAGCCGAGCACAAACCACACAATTCTAGTAGGGTCTAAACTCCGTGACTCAAGTCGGTTTCCATGTAACGAGATTTCCCTAAACTAATGTCTTCAAATCATACATGCCAACTTGTTGAAACGGACGCAATAAAAATCCGTCCCCAAAAGGTGGTTATTTGGACGAAAATAAAAATCCGTCCCGCATGTATGCTTTACTACATTAATTTAGTTTAATCCCGACACATGTAGGATTCACAAGTGTGATGAAATCCGATGAGTATATGGGACCGCGAGATGGTCTATATATAGTGTGACGATTCCATTATTTTCTTAGAAACCCCAAAAGGGACCCATCCCTCCGACTTATAAAATAAAAAAAGGAGTCTTTTTCTTATGTGGTTCGAGCGTGTGCCCAACTGTGTGTTCTCAAACCTCTTCATGGACCGAAAGTGTGAACAAGACTGACAAGGGCTACTTCTCAATTATAGGTCCGATTGGTACTCCCGCATCTACAGAGATTCATCCAACAGGCTTGTCCGGGAACCGATCACTCCAACAGCTTCTACATCATCAATGGCGGCGACTCCAACACCAACAACGCCATGACTCTCGAACAGCTTTCTTCCATGGTTCAAACACTCCAACAACAAATCACCACTCTCAACAACGAGGCTCAAACCAAAGAAGGCTTGTGGCAAGCTCATGTCGACAGTCAAAGGAGGGAGGACCACGAGGCCGAGGTGACAAATTAAAGCCAGGCTCTTCAAGCTCTCCAAGAACAAAGGGATTAATGACAATGAGGAATCCGAGTGGACCAAGGGTTTGTTTGAAAGCCCATATGTCAGCGCCCGCACCAAAAAAGTAGGGGGACCAAGCACCGACAACAACGACCCCAAAATGTCGATTCCATCATGGCCTACATTGATCAGAAATTTGACGGCCTCAACATGGGAAAGGCTCCAACACAAGCCTTATCAGTCATCCATCCTCATGAGCACGATGGCCGCTTTCCCGACAAATTCAAGATGCCCGACATTAGCAAGTTTAAGGGCAACTCATGCCCGATGGGCACACATCGAGACTTACATTTGGGCTATAGTTCCGAAGAAGGTCTCCCAAAAGTTATGGCGCAATGCTTTCCTCTCACCTCGAGGGGGCGGCCAAGGATTGGTATGCAACTCTCCCGCTCATGTCCATCTTGATTGGGATGCCGCTATGCTTGCCTTCAAGAATCAATATCAAGGCAACACCCACTCACCGGCCACAAGGAAAGAGCTCGAGAACACCACTCAAGAGACAATGAGTCCTTCATTGACTTTACAAGGAGATGGAATGACAAGCTCTCTGAAATTTTTGAAAGGCCAAACACAAAAGAGCAAATGGACATCTTTCTCAAGTGTCTCAAATTGATCTCCGCACCCACCTAAGTGGGGCTTGCTACTCCGACTTCTCCCAAATGTATGAATGGATGACTTGCTCAAGGAGATTAAAAAGGCCACTCCTACCTACCGATACAAGGCCGCCTCTAGTTCAAACAAAAAGGCTTCTGTAAATGCCGTTACTGACAAGGGGAATTACAGAAGTTTCCCCACCACAAGGCAAGCGGGTTCCAAAATGACCGCGTCTACACTCCTCTCAAGGCATGACCATCACCGAGGCCTATGAAGCTCTAAAGGCCAAGGGACAAATCACCCCTCTTCAAGGGTACAAGCAACCACAACCGCTCCGTGCCAATCATGCTCACCACAAATGGTGTGACTACCATCAAGCACCGGGCCACCTCACCGAGGATTGCTTCTCCATCCGCAACACCATCCAAGACCTCATAGACAAGAAGGAATTCATAACCCTAATGAGGTGTGGTGTCAATATAATAGAGGTAGGAGAGTTTGAAGGAATCACTCATTCGATCCCAATTGTGAATGAGGGCTCCGATGATATGAATAAACTTGATAATTCTTGTTATGTTATGACTTATGATGAGATTATGAGGGAAGTCTTAGAGAATAGGAAGAAGAAGCTACAAGGGACCGTGAACGTGCTGACTCGCACGCAGTGGCCGAGTAACAACGAGCACAATCCTTCCCAATGCCTGCAGCAACCAGCACCTCTTTCAAAGATCGCAAGCACGCGACATACCCGAAGATCCTTTGTTAACACAGCTCAAGAAGACGCAAGCCAACATATCCATCTGGGACCTTATTGCATCATCAAAGAGACACCGAGACCTCCTCATTAAGAACTTGGATGACACATCAGTCTCTCCCGACACGACTCCGAGGACCTCACGGCAATGATAGGTCACACTCACTTCGGCAATGTCATCACTTTTGCCGACATGGACCTCCCGCCATTTGGGTCCGAACACAATGAAGCCATCTACCTCAAAGTAAGGGCAAGGGGGAGACCCATCTCAAGATTTCTAGTAGATGGTGGTTCCGCACTCAACTTAATGCCAAGCCGAGTCATGGGCATACTGGGCTCGAAAGCTCCGATTTACAACCCTCCGCCCAAGTCAGTAGAGGGTATGACAGCACTGCCCGTACAGTCATGGGAATGCTAGAAGTTGATGTCGAATTTGGAAGCATGATCATGTCGTCCATTCCAAGTACTTGATGTCCCTGCTTCATTCAACCTACTTCTGGGCCGACCTTGGATCCACAGTTCCAATGCGGTACCTTCCACTCTCCATCAGTGTGTCAAGATCAGAAATAGGGACGAGATAGTTACTATCATGGCCGAGAATGTCACATCCACAGAAATGGGGGACAACCCGTTCACCATGTCAACACGGGATAGAAGATGCCACTCTCTCCGGCGTCAACACCATCGACAAAGAAGGGGGAAGCAGACAATGGGCCCCGGCAATCCTAAAGTCCTCGCATGATGAGGAACATGAATCACTTTCCCGGTCTTGGGGAAGCATCAACAAGGGATATTTCACCCCGTGGTAGTTCCTTTTGTCAAGAACAAGTTTGGTCTGGGATACGAGCCTACCAAGGATGACTTGAAATACGAGCAAGCAGTCAAGAATCAAAGGACCCAAGCTCGCAAAGAAGGTCGATGATATGAAATCCCTGACTTGAAACCCTACCGCAACACACTAATGGTTATTTTGTTCGCCAAGGGGAAGATGTTCCATACATGATATTTCCCGAACCATGGGTTAACGACAAGGGCGTCAGAAAGCCCGGTCTCGAGATCTTTACGATTGTGAAATATCGGCACAAGAAAGGGAGCCTACTCCAATGTCACCCCGAGAGTGGTGGTGTCGCGACCCCGGACCCCGCGGGCCCCGGGACCGCGATCTGGACGTCGACTTCTAAAACCAAGACGGTGAAATACCGAAGTTAAAAATTTATTTAATACCAAAAGGGTAATGATCCAAAGTTACAAAACCAAGTTTTACAATTCGTTTGAACAAAAGGCAAAACTAGTATAAACTCCACAAGTTTATACACTAAAGTTACAAATTACTCAAATCCTAATGACGTCAATGTTTGGTACAAATACCCCAAAATGTTACACATTTACATAATGAAAACCAACCTATAACAACCTTCCCAAAGAACGGATCCACTCTCGACGTCCTCTTTCTCGTGATCAGCGAGACTAATCCTTAGCACCTGGGGGGGGTTTAAGGAAAAACAAAGGATAAAGAAAAGGGTGAGATAAATCTCAATAAGTTACTAATGCAACTACATGGCATGCTATGATGCAATATACAATAAGCAATTAAGTATCACGTAGCACATAGCATTTATCACATACAGATAGCAGCGGAAATAAACACATAACAAATGATATAGCCAAGGTTTTCCAAACTGGTACTCCAAATAAAGGATCGCTGCGCAGCTTCAATATCAACAAATCATCATCTTCATATAGCATGAAAGCCGAAGAGAAAACCCCGGTACCGGAACCAATAACCAATGAGTGTCACAAAGGACGGGAGACATGCCACAAAGTCATGCTCCAAGTAAAGCTAAAATGCACACAAGGGAGCTAGCTCTTCTCACATCCAAGGCCAATCTGGAGGAGGGTAATAAGGGGGCAAACAATGGTCACATCACAATGGACTTGGCCGTGCCATCATAATGTTTCGCATCGCCCCAAACACACACAAATTACCATCTGGGTTTTTCACGTAAAGGCTAAGTAATAAATACTAGCACGATAAACAACAAAGGATCCAAAGTAGGGAATCATACCAAGAAGTCACCAAGAAAGTGAAATGAACGAACAATAACCAATTAAGGTGCTCTAATAATTTCCACAATAATACACCAATCCCTTATCACATTTGATCACAAAGGACCCAGATAACTCAAGCACACAAGAAAAACTATTCACTCATCTCGAAGAGCTCAAGGAGAGCTTTAAAAATGATAGTTTATTCGCCTAAAACGGAGTTCGGATGAAAAGTTATGGAAGAAACAAATTTAGAAGAAAATGGAAGAATATACCAGAATTCTTGCTTGGCACGACCGTGCCTAAGAAAGTGGCACGACCGTGCCAAACATTTCGAGAGGAAAGGCAATTTTGGCATATTGGCACGACCGTGCCTAAGAAAATGGCACGACCGTGCCAACCAAGACGGAGAAAAGGGAATTGTTGCACGACCGTGCCAAATAAAAAGCACGACCGTGCCAAACCTTACGAGAGGGAAAGTGAATTGTGGCACGACCGTGCCAAATAAAGGAGCACGACCGTGCCAGATGAACAAAGCCCAGATTCATCCAAGGTTCACCATTTTCGGCCCAAAACTCACCCAAAACACCAATACTCAAAATCAACACTCCCAACAAGGTTTCTAAGGTACCCAAACATCTTTTAACTAGAAGGGGATCTAAATACACCATTTATAAACTAAAACCAAGAATCAAAAGCAACATTTCAAAATCACCATTTTTGACCAAAAACCCAAATAAATTCCAAATAAATTGCAAACTCATCCCAACTTCCAATATAACAACAAAAGCATTATATGAACATGATATGAACATTTTAGCATTAAAATGGGGGAAAAGTAACTTACTTGCAAATTCTCAAAGTTGATGGATTTCGATTCTTTTTGGTTCTACGCGATCCTAGCGACGATCTAAACAACGTTCAAGTTTTAAGAAATGAGAGAAGATGAGAGGAAGAAGGAGAAAATGAAGAAGAGAAGATGAGAAGAAAACTTACCCACAATGCAAGAGAGAGAGAGAGTTTCCAGGGAATGAATGGAGGTGGAGTGAGAGGATGGTGAGGGAGGTGAGGGGAGTAGGGAGGGAGTAGGAAAATTATTTTAAAAACTTACACTTAGGCCCCCTCTCTCACACTACACACAACTACCACTCCCAACTACCAATTAAGACCCAACACTTTTACACTAGCACAAATGACCCAAATAAAAATGATAGGCATAAATTTTATAACACATAAGTTGCACACATAAATATTTAAATAAATAATATTTTAAATAAATAAATAAGCAATTAATTAAATAAAAAATCATTTAATTACTAATAAAATAGAGCCTAGATTTCGGGTCGTGACAGGTGGGGGCAAGAAAGTGACTATAGAGTCCGAGGTAGAGGTTACCGTGGGGGAAGACTATCCGATCTAGACTCCATGTTCAAAGAATTTGCTATCATGGACGATTGTGAAGTCAACGCCATCTCCGACAACACAGAAATGGAGAGCCCATCTATTAGCGAGATTCAGCCAAGCTCCGAGCCAATCAACAACTGGTATTCAACGAAGGGGCCCTTAGTGTCCGAAGATTTCTTGGTCCGAGAAATGGGTTTCATACCCCGTACAACACCAAAGGAAGAGCGGCTCACACTTACTTTCGAGTCTGAGAGTGTTTCTAATGCCCTCACCCAAGAGGATATGGAGGCAATAGCCGAGCGTGTGTTTCCCTTTCTTTGCTAATGAAAAATTTGATATTTTCTGAGTACCCCGGATTGCAAACATCATAAATGATGAATTAACTAATAACGAACTTAATGAACAAGTTAATAACGATTCAAATTATGATGAAATAGACCACAAAAACATAACATACCTAAATGAACTAACTCAACAGGTTCGTTGTCGTGGTGAAAATGGTCCAAGGGCTAATGAAGAATTGCATACTGTTAATCTGGGTACCGACGAAGAGCCGAAAGAAACGAAGATTGGCAGCTTCTTTAAGGGGGAAGACAAAGACAGATTGACTGCACTGCTCAGAGAATTGGTGGATGTATTCGCATGGTCATACAAAGACATGCCGGGTTTGGACAGAAAGGTCGCAGAGCACAGAATTCCGATCAGAGAGGACGCCAAGCCAGTAAAGCAGAAGCTCAGAAAGATCAAGCCAGAATGGTCTCTACAAGTCAAAGAAGAGATTGAAAAGCTCCTCAGTGTGGGTTTCATCAAAGTCATTGAGTATCTGACTTGGCTAACCAACATTGTGACAGTCAGAAAGGCAAACGGCAAGGTTCGAGTTTGTGTGGACTTCCGGGATTTGAACAAAGCTTCCCGAAAGATGATTTTCCACTACCAAACATCGACATACTCGTCGATTCAACTGCCAACTATGAAGTCCGCTCATTTGTGGACGGTTTTTCCGGTTACAATCAGATTCTCATGTCTGAAGAGGATCAACACAAGACAGCCTTCACAACTCCGTGGGGACCTTTTGCTACACAGTCATGCCGTTCGGACTAAGGAACGCTGGGGCTACCTACCGGAGGGCTGTTACGGATCTATTCCACGACATGATTCATAAAGAGATCGAGGTCTATGTAGACGACATGATCATCCATTCGAAGGGAACCAATGGTCAACATTTGATCGATCTTCACAAATTCTTTGAAAGGCTTCGACAACACAAGATGAGACTCAATCCCGCAAAGTGCACTTTTGGGTCATCAGAGGAAAGGTTCTTGGTTACATGGTCACTGAGAGAGGAATTGAAGCCGATCCCTCCAAGATCAAGGCAATCTTTGACATGCCTCCCCCAAGGACGCAGAGAGAAATCAAAGGTTTCATGGGCAGACTTCAATACACCAGTCGGTTTTGTAGACACCCGCGCCTTGGACCGCTCACCCCGATTGCACATTTGATCTTGTGTTTCTCCCCATTTTAAGTGTTTCTCGTTAGTTTCTGTCACTTACGTTAAGTTCCTGACTGACTTCGTTAAGTCCAGGGACTAAACTTAATGACAGGGCTGACTTTTTAGTCCATTCTGTCAAAATTGCCTTCTCTGAGTCGCGCGCCTCCGACAGGAGGAGCCAGACGCGCGCGCCTCCCCGCCCCCAACAAAGGAAGCAGGAAGCGCGCCTTTGGGCGTCAGTTACAGATTTCTGGCCAGGATTCTCTCCCTTGCTCAATTTACAAGATTTTGCCCGGGAAGAATTTCTTGGTGACTGAGTTTTGGCACCAAAACACTCTCTCTTTCACCTATAAAAACTTCCCTTTACCTCCATTTTGAAGGAGACAAAATTTACACAAAAACTTTGACCAAAAAAGGACCGAAAGATATTGACTTTACCAAATTTTCTACTTTCAAAGCATTTTCCAAAGGATTTCTCCAAGTAATTCAACAAGAAGTGTTTGAAGTCTCTTGAAGTCTAGGTAAAGCTATTTCTTTCCCCTTCTCAACTTCATCTCTTTTCTCTTTCTTTTTGTATTATCAAAGTGCAATCACCCAAATCATTTTGGGACATGACTCTAATGATCACCTCATCTCATTGAGGTCGGTAAAAGAGTTATCTCCTACATTCCAAACTCTATTTTAAACCCCTTTTTATGATTTAAAGAAGAAGAAGAAGAACGTTTATCATTCATGTAGATTTTGATCAAGCAAGACCAACTTTAGTTGGGCGAGATGGGTGTTTCGGTACTTCCCATCTCGTAATCTAACCCCCGAACCTCAAAACAAGGATCTCTGTTTTTGTAATCAAACTTAGGCTATTATCAATAGGTTTTTCTTATGTTCCTCAAAACATAGGTGGCGACTCTAAACAATCTAAAACAAGTTAGACATCCTAGGATAATTCACCGCTCTAGCCAAGTTGTGGTTTCCCGGGGTATCTACAGTGGCGACTCCGCTGGGGAGATTTGAGGGTTAAACTTGCATTTTGATCAAAATCTACTTCTTTTTTGGGCATTCTGACTCCTGATGGGGGAGGCGCGCGCTTCTGGCCTCTTCTCTTCAGCCTAAGGCACGCGCATCCCGCATCAAGGACCAGAATCGCCCGCTTCTTCATGTTCTTCATCGTCTTCTGTTTACTATTCTCTACTAATCATTTCTACAGGGGTTACAATATGCACATAGGACCAGGGCAATCCCCTGAGTCCAAAATCTGACATCTGACAGTGACAGGTGTGCCCAGAAGCGCGCGCCTCCTAATAACATCGCGCCAGGCGCGCGCGTCTCGTATCAACACTCAGAGGCGCACGCTTCTGGGTTGGTTCCCAGAACAGAAACAGGTCTCAGAACAGAGCAGTGTGATGCACAGTTGCCTGCATCAGTGGTTGTTCTGAACTTCGGACTGTTCTAATTTTATTTTATCGGTCACACGGGTGATTCGAAAGTTGTAATTATGTGCTTATTTATTTTTTCATTTTTTTATTTCTTTTTTTTTAAAAAAAAATATAAAAAATATTTTGTCACTTGTTAGACCTCACACTACATGCACATATTCCTATGAACTGCTCACTATCGAGTCGCACAAGTTTAACCCCAAACCCGTCGAGGCCCGTCCTAGAAAGTTTCAAGCTCCACCCGACCTAGACTCTTTCGAAGCGGTCAACCTCAGCCCGTGGCGTAGTTCAAGACTACATGCCGGGGGTGACCTTTGAGCCTCATATTCAAGCCGAGCACAAGCCACACCAATTCTAGTTAGGGTCTAACACTCCGTGACTCAAGTCGGTTTCCATGTACTGATATTTCCCTAAACTAATGTCTTCAAATCATACATGCCAACTTGTTGAAACGGATGCAATAAAAATCCGTCCCCAAAAGTGGTTATTTTGGACGAAAGTAAAAATCCGTCCCGCATGTATGCTTTACTACATTAATTTAGTTTAATCCCGATACATGTAGGATTCACAAACGCGATGGAATCCGATGAGTATATGGGACCGCGAGATGGTCTATATACTAGTGTGACGATTCCATTATTTTCTTAGAAACCCCAAAAGGGATCCATTCCCTCCGACTTATAAAAAAAAAGAGTCTTTTCTTATGTGGTTCGAGTCGTGTGCCCAACTGTGTGTTCTAAGCCTCTTCGTGGACCGCAAGTGTTACTCAAGACTGACAAGGGCCTCTTCTGCAATATAGGTTCAATTGGTACTTACAGAGTCTACCGGGATTCGGCAAATCGGTTAGTCCGTGAAGAGATCACTCCAACAGCTCCTACATCAACAATGGCCGGCGGCACCAACACCAACAATACCATGACTCTCGAGCAACTCGCAACCATGTTCCAACTCCCCCAAGAGCAAGTCTCCACCCTTAATTAGGAGGCGCAAAGCAAATACGACATTTAGCAATCCCACCTCGACAGCCAAAAGGAGGCCCACGAGGCCTAGATGGAGCTAATGAAAGAAAGCTCACTATCTTGCCAAGGGGAAGAACAAGAATAACGATGATGAATCCGAATGGACCGAGGGTTTGTCAAAAGTCCTTATGTCAACACCCGCACCAAGAAAATGGGAGAGCCGAGTTCCGAGAACAATGAGCCCAAAATGGTGGATTCTATCATGGCCTACATCGACCAAAAATTCAATGGGCTCAACATGGGGAAAGGCTCTGACACAAGCCTTTATCAATCATCCATCCTCATGAGTACTATGGCCGCTCTTCCTGATAAGTTCAAGATGCCCGACATAAGCAAATTCAAGGGCAACTCTTGTCGTATGACTCACATTGAGACTTATATTTAGGCAATGGTTCCGAAGAAGGTCTCCCCCAAGTGATGGCTCAATGCTTTCCTCTCACTCTCGAGGGGGCGGCAAAAGATTGGTATGCTACTCTCCCGCTCACTGTCCGTCTTGATTGGGATTCCGCCATGCTTGCCTTCAAAACCAATACCAGGCAACACCACTCACCGGCCCACAAGGAAAGAGCTAGAAACACTACTCAACGAGACCACGAGTCCTTCATCGACTTCACAAGGAGATGGAATGATAAAACTCTCCGAGATTGTGGAAAGGCCAAATACCAAGGAGCAAATGGACATCTTTCTCAAATGTCTCAAAATTGATCTCCGCACCCACCTAAGTGGGGCTTGCTATGCGGATTTCTCCCAAATGTATGAGGCGGGGGTCTGAATGGACGAGTTACTCAAAGAAGTGAAGAAAAGTGCTCCTAGCTACCTCTACAAGGCCGCTTCCAACTCCACAAAAGAGGCCTCGGTCAACGCCGTCACTATCGATAAGGGAATTACAAAAAGGTTCCTCCACCCAAGGGAAGAAGTCTCGAAATGACCGTGTCTACACGCCTCTCCAAGGCATGACTCAAACCGAAGTGTTTGAAGTCCTCAAAGCAAAGGGTCAAGTCACACCCGTACAAGGGTACCAACCAAGATGGTCAACCCCATCATGCTTACCACAAATATTGTGGCTACCACCAATATAGTGGCCACACCATCGAGGATGCTTCGTTCTCCGCAATGTCATTCAAGATCTCATAGACAAGAAAGAATTTGTAGTGACTAATGGCGAACATGTCAATGTAATAGAGATAGGAGAACTCGAGGGGACCACCCATTCAATCCAATTGTGAATGGGGCCCCAATGTTATGAATAAACTTGACAATTCTTGTTATGTTGTAACTTACGATGAGGTAATGAGGGATGTACTAGAGAATAGGAAAAAGAAGCAAGATGGGAACGTCAACATGCTAACTCGATCCGGTCGAGTCATAGCAAGCAACTCTCTACTTCCGCACCAAGCTCCTCTTCTCAAAGGCCGCAAGCTCGCGACACTCCCGAAGATCCTTTACTAGTCCAACTCAAGAAAACTCAGCCAACATCTCTATTTGGGACCTCATTGCATCCTTAAAAAACACCGAGATCGTGTCATCCGCAATCTCGATGATACATCAGTTTCTCCCGATACTACTCCCGAGGACCTCAAGGCAATGATCGGTCACATTCATTTCGGCAACGTCATCACCTTTGCCGATATGACCTTCCACCATTTGGTTCCAACCACAAAGAGGCTATTTACCTCAAGGTACGAGCAAGGGGGAGGCCCATCTCAAGAGTCTTAGTGGACGGTGGTTCCGCACTCAACCTCATGCCTAGCCGAATCATGGGCATACTGGGACTTAAGGATTCTGATTTGAAGCCTTCTACTCAAGTAATCCGAGGTTATGACAGCACCGCCCGCACAGTCATGGCATGATCGAAATAGACATTGAGTTTGGGAGCATGGTCATGTCTTTTCCATTCCAAGTGCTTGACATCCCGGCCTCGTTCAACTTGCTTTTAGGTCAACCATGGATTCACAGTTCTAATGCCATCCCGTCAACTCTCCATCAATGTGTCAAGATCCAAAATGGTGATGAAATAGTGACCGTCATGGCCGAAAACGTCACTATCCACAGAAAAGGTGAGCCCGTCCACCAAGTTCAGCATGGTTTACCAGACTCCACTCTCTCCGGCGTCTCAATCAACACCATTGACAAAGAAGGGGGGAAACGGATCATGGACCCCCAAAAATCACAAAGTCCTCCGCATGATGAGGAATATGGACTACTTCCCTGGTTTAGGCCTAGGGAATATCAACAAGGTATCCTACATCCTGTAAAGACTTGAAACAAGTGTTGGTAGTGGTGCCCTAGGCACGTTTAATAAACGTTGTAATTGTTATCATTTATTTCATATCAATAAAGAGATGTTTTGATTATTATTGTTGTTCATGTTTACTTATAATAATCCCCGTCCCTAGTACTTGTTAAGCACTAGTATAAAGGCTAATGATCATGGGATGATCATGTTAGATTTATGGGTACTTGTTTGGAACAAGGTACTGGACTTGACCCGCTGCATGAGATTTATGTCATGGTCTATGTCATACATATATCTCATATTAGTTATGTCATTTGAATCCTTAGACATGAAGTTATTATAGTCTTCCACTTGATGAACATTGTGTTTGACATATTCAAACGCTACCTTAACACGGTAGTTATAAATGGTATGATTGGCATAATTGGATTCCCGTTGGGAAGAATAATAAGCTAAATGGATTTGTCCCTCCACGGAGAGATGTCAAGCTTGGGCCCCTCGAAGGAATGATGTTGATGAAATGTTCGGTCGGACTCAAATGGATTGATTGGATCAATAGCATTTGAATTATCAACATATTCGGAATCGAGAAAGTATTGAACAAAACAAGTTGACTGTTTGACCATGACTTGTGTTCAATGACATCGTGGACAAAAGGGATTGTGACATATTCTAAAGGAATGCGAAATTGTATCTAGTTACACTATTTGGATAGGTATGACGGTTTGCTAGAACCTAATCATATCTTATGGGTTCATGTTTGAGCCCATTGCCAACTTAGTGTAATCCTAGAGGGTCACACACAAATAGAACGAATCATAAAGGACTAATTGGAATTATGGAAAAATGTCAGGCTTTGGCTCTGGCACGGTCGTGCGCCTTAAAATGGCACGGCCGTGCCATAAATCCAAACCAAGGCAAATCTGTCGACATGTTTGACACGACCGTGCCAAGAAGTCAAGCACGACCGTGCCGAAATTGGTCGACTTGGGGAAATCACGCGGACCTGATGGCACGACCGTGCCAGTTTATAGGGCACGACCGTGCCAGTCAAGTCGGCCAGAATTCTTGTTGCCTAATTTGGTGACGGGATTTAGGATTCCTAAGTCCTTAAGGGTTAAGGATTGGGACCTATTTAAAGATCCTTTCAGCAGCCATTAGACATATTATTGTGAGTGCCTCCATAAGGTTTTGAGAGGTTATTTTTCTTGTTCTAAGATCCAAAAGGTGAAGAACAAGAATATTCATAATTCCATATAGTTCTTGCAATTGTGAAAGTGTGTTTCACAATTTGGTCTAGCAACCAAGATCAAGAAGTTGCTTGATATTCGTTCGTGGTGTGGATACCGCTAGAGGGTGAAGCTCATCATCTTCAAGGTTCGCGTTCTTGATCAAGTTTCAAAATCTCCACCAAGTTCAAAAGCTAGAAATTCATAGCCATCAAGGGTTAGTTATTCCTCTATTCATCTTGTTGTATTTGATTTAATCATATGAACGGATCCATGGCTTTGGGTTTCATTAAAATTTTAAATGCTTTATTCCGCTGCGCATGTGACAACGAAACCCAACAGTGGTATCAGAGCCACGTTCATGTTGATTATTTCAATACTAAGATCATGTTGTGTGTATATAAATTGTTTATGTGCCTAGCATGATATGAATATTGGATTACGTGATGTTTATGTGTTATATGATTTTATGTGGTTTATTGTTTTAGAAACTTTAATCGCACTATTCAATCGCAATAAAAATTATGGTGGATTTAAAATTGTTTGGATTATCAATTTTTGATTGGATCAAAGTTTTGATATTCTAGTGATTCAAGAATAAATTGTTTATTCAAGGTTTTGTTGATCATGGTGATTGGATCACCAAGAACACCAAATCCTTATTTGAATCGGGAAAAACAATTTTGAGACAAAATTTTGGAACTTTAAAATTTTGATTTTCGGAAGGGTCCGACCGGACCCATACCTTGACCCGGCCGGACCTAGGGTTTGGCGCGGGGTAGGGCTTGGGTCTTGGGTGTGGATCTTGGGTTTAAATTTCCTATTTGTTTCAGTCTTGTGAGTCTAAGATTGGTTCAAGGTTTGGATGGCTAATCTACGTTCATCGAGATTGTGTTTCCCAAACTTGATCGCAATCGAAGTTTCAAAGATAAAACGAAGTTAGAATTATGAAGAGTTCATAATTGCTAAAATTAAGAAACAAAGTTCTTGATTCAAAGATTGGAGATCCATGTGGAATTGTGAATGCAATTGGCCTACGTTCATCGAGACCATCTATTGCTTAGTTTCGGCCACATGGACTACTTTCTTGGTTTATTGAATTAGTGCGGAATTGTGGATGCCATATGGCTTAGTTTCGGTCGCACTTCTTGTTGTCTTGATTTGGAGATGATAACCAAAGTTCAAATAGTCGCATCCTCATAATTATAGAGAAACTAATGACACATAAATATTATGCTTAAATTAATGGAGATTAATTTAGTGGCTAAACTTGATGTGTAACATGTTTATATTATGTGCTCATAAATGTGTTATATGCTATATGTGATGAACCTTCAAAGAAAGTTTTAAAGTCTTTTATTGCCATGCCATGATTAAAACACTTGTTAGTACATGAGTAATTTTAATGTAGATTCGCCCTAGCGAGGTGCATTAATTTATTTATGTATGAGCAAAGATAGATAATGTGGGCACGCCCTAGCGGGACACATTAACTATGCGTTTAAAATGGTTAGACTTAATTGGGCGTCAAAACAGTTTTGGGCCTAGGCAAAGATGAGGTTTAACATGCTTTTTGAAATTGGATTTCTTAAAGAATCTCATAAAAGGAACTAAGAGTCATATGAGATATGATTGACAAGAGTTGTCTACCTAATTAATTTGATTTTGTGTAATCCGCCTTAGCGGACTTGAAATTAAATTAAAGTTGGATCTTAACCCATTTAAATTATATTATACATTGGATGTATATGAAGGTTATATAATTTAGTGGGAGTATTTTGTTTGAAAAATACACTATTTATCTCTTTAATGAAAATCGGTACTTATTAAATTTTGGAAATTTTGCATATTTGTAGATAATGACTAATAACACCCAATCAATATCGTTGCAATCGATCCTTGAGAAGGATAAGCTCGAAGAGAATGGTACCAACTTTATGGATTGGATCCGTAGCATAAGAATTGTTCTTAGGCAAGAAGATAAGTTGTACATTCTCGATGGGCCTCTCCCTGCTGAACCACCGCCTACTGCCCCTAGGGTAGAAAGAGACAATTACAAGAAACATCGTAATGATTCTAGAGATGTAAGTTGTCTCATGCTTGCTGCTATGTGTTCAAAACTCCAACAAAGTTTGGAACATTTGGAAGCCTATGAGATAGGCGTGGAGTTGAGAACCATGTTTCTAGAGTAAGCTAGGCAAGAGAGGTACAAGACCATTGTTGCATTCACTACTAGTAAAATGAATGAAGGGCAACAAGTGAGTCCTCACTTTCTTAAAATGAAAGGTTATGTAGAGCACCTTGAGAAACTTGGCTATCCAATCCCATTGGAGCTAGCCACGGATCTCATTCTTAATCATTGCCAAAAGTTATAATCAGTTTGTGATGAATTATAACATGCATGGAATGGATAAGAATCTCTATGAGTTGCATGGGATGCTCAAAACTGCAGAGATGAAAATTGTGGAGAAAGGTTCTCCCGTGCTCTTGGTTCATGATGGGAAGAAGCCTGGTGCCACAGGCAAGGGTAAGGCAAAAGTTGTCAAACCCAAGATAAGCAAGGCAAAGGTTGCCAAGGCTTCTGAGGCAAAACCCGATACACAAAAGGATGCAATTTGTTTCCATTGTCAAGAAATTGGTCATTGGAAACGTAATTGCAAGGCTTTCTTGGAAGAGCAAAAGAAGAAGAAGAGCAGCAAGGCTGCGTCGACTTCAGGTATCTATATGATAGATATTCTCTTTCTACCACTGATTCTTGGGTATTGGATACCGGATGTGGTTCTCACATTTGTCTAAATGTGCAGGGACTAAAGAATAGGAGACTGCTTAAAGAAGGTGAAGTAGATCTACGGTGGGAATGGAGCAAGAGTTGCTGCATTAGCCGTAGGGACTTATGAAGTCACTTTACCTTCCGGATTAATTCTTGTTTTGAACAATTGTTATCATGTTCCGGATTTAAGCAGAAATATTATTTCAATTTCTTGTTTGGATAATGAAGGTTTTAAGTTTCTTATTGAGAATAAGAAATTTTCTATTTATTTAAATGATGTGCTTTATGGTATTGCTAATTCATTTAATGGCCTTTATATCTTGGATGTCAAGAATGAAATAATGTCTATCATGTAAATAAGAAATCTAGACCTAATGATGTAAATCATACTTATTTGTGGCATTGCCGTCTTGGTCATATTAATGAGAAGCGTATCTCAAAACTCCATGGGGACGGACTTTTGGGTTCATGTGACTTAGAGTCATATGATACTTGTGAGTCGTGTGTTCTTGGAAAAATGACTAAGACACCTTTTACCAAGTTGGGTGAAAGGGCAAGCGACTTATTGGGGTTGATACATTCCGATGTATGCAGACCATTAAGTAGCAATGCTAGGGGAGGATTTCAATACTTCATAACCTTCACTGATGATTATAGTAGATTTGGGTATGTTTACCTAATGAAACATAAAGTGAAGCATTTGAGATATTTAGAATATTTCAAAATGAATTAGAAAAACAACTTGGCAAAAGTATAAAGCACTTTGATCAGATCGAGGTGGAGAATACTTAAGTCAAGAATTTGATGATCATCTAAAGAATTGTGGAATAGTTTAACAATTGACTCCACCGGGAACACCACAATGGAATGGTGTGTCCGAGAGGAGGAATCGGACTTTGTTAGATATGGTTCGATCAATGATGAGTCAAGTTGATCTTCCAATATCCTTTTGGGGTTACGCCCTAGAAACCGCTGCTTTCACACTAAATCAAGTTCCAACTAAATCGGTTCCAAAGACTCCATATGAGATGTGGAGTGGAAAGAAACCTAGTTTATCTTTCATGAGGATTTGGGGTTGCGAAGTTTATGTCAAGAGACTTATCTCTGACAAACTAGCACACAAATCTGACAAATGTATTTTCGTGGGATATCCTAAGGAAACTAAAGGATATTACTTTTACAACCGAGAGGACAACAAAGTGTTTGTTGCCCGAACTGGTGTCTTTCTAGAGAAAGAGTTTCTCTCCAAAGAAATCAGTGGGAGTAAAATAAATCTTGAAGAAATTCGAGACCCAGAAAATAACATTGAACCAATAGTGGAACAAGAACAAGAACAAGAACCACAAGGAGTTGTGGAACCTGTTCAAAGTACACAAGCAACTCGCAGATCTAGTAGGTTACGATCCGAGCCCGAGAGATATGGATTTCTCGTAACGGATAGTAATGAGGTAGAAATCATTGAGAATGATGAACCGTCAACCTACCAAGAGGCGATGTCTTCTCCTGATTCGGACAAGTGGCTTGGAGCCATGGAATCCTAATTGCAATCCATGCAAGACAATCAAGTTTGGAATTTGATTGATGCGCCCGAAGGTGTAAAAACCATAGGATGCAAATGGGTCTTCAAGAAGAAGACTGACATGGATGGGAAGGTGCATACTTACAAAGCTAGGCTTGTAGCGAAAGGTTATAGGCAAGTTCATGGTATTGACTATGATGAGACCTTTTCACCCGTAGCAATGATCAAGTCTATAAGAATTTTGCTTGCCATTGCCGCATATCATGACTATGAAATATGGCAGATGGACGTCAAAACCGCTTTCCTGAATGGAAAACTTCAAGAGGATGTGTATATGACACAACCAGAAGGTTTTGAACAAGATTCTAAGGTATGCAAATTGCAGAGATCCATCTATGGATTGAAGCAAGCTTCTAGGAGTTGGAATCTCCGTTTTGATGAATCGGTCAAAGAGTTTGGTTTCATCAAGAACGAAGATGAGCCTTGTGTATACAAGAAGATTAGTGGGAGCATAGTGCTATTCCTTATTTTATATGTGGATGACATATTGCTCATTGGAAACGACATTCCTACACTTCAGTCTGTGAAGACTTGGTTAGGAAAGTGTTTTGCAATGAAAGATATGGGTGAAGCCGCATATATTCTTGGCATTAAGATCTATAGAGATAGATCAAGGAGACTGCTTGGTTTAAGCCAAAGTACATACATTGACAAGGTCATTAGAAGATTCCGTATGGAAAACTCTAAGAGAGGGACCTTGCCCGTGTTACATGGAGTTTCTCTAAGCAAGACTCAATGTCCTAAGACAAACGATGAGCGTGAGAAAATGAATGATGTTCCATATGCTTCGGCAATTGGGTCCATCATGTATGCCATGATTTGTACTAGGCCGGATGTGTCTTATGGTTTGAGCATGACAAGTAGATACCAATCCGACCCTGGCGAAAATCACTGGATAGCTGTAAAAGCGATTCTTAAGTACTTGAGAAGAACTAAAGACTCGTTTTTGGTCTATGGAGGAATGGAAGATGATCTCGTTGTAAATGCTTACACGGATGCAAGCTTCCAAACCGACAAAGATGATAGCCGATCGCAATCGGGATTTGTGTTTATGTTAAATGGTGGAGCTGTAAGCTGGAAGAGTTCCTAGAAAAGTACAACCGCTGATTCTACAACAGAAGCTGAGTATATTGCTGCATCAGATGCTGCAAAGGAAGCTGTTTGGATTAAGAAGTTCATAACTGAACTTGAAGTGGTTCCTAGTATTGCTAGTCCAATAGACCTTTATTGCGACAATAATGGTGCTATTGCTCAAGCAAAGGAACCAAGAGCACATCAGAAATCCAAACACATACTTAGGCGTTTTCATATCATTCGAGAGATCGTTGATAGGGGAGACGTAAATATATGCAGAGTACCTACTGATGACAATGTTGCGGACCCGCTAACAAAGGGACTTCCACAAGCTAAACATGAAGGTCATGTTAGGTCCATGGGTATTAGATACATGGGAGATTGGGCCTAGGGCAAGTGGGAGATTGTTGGTGGTGGTGCCCTAGGCACGTTTAATAAACGTTGTAATTGTTATCATTTATTTCATATCAATAAAGAGATGTTTTGATTATTATTGTTGTTCATGTTTACTTATAATAATCCCCATCCCTAGTGCTTGTTAAGCACTAGTATAAAGGCTAAATGATCATGGGATGATCATGTTAGATTTATGGGTACTTGTTTGGAACAAGGTACTGGACTTGACCCGCTGCATGAGATTTATGTCATGGTCTATGTCGCACATATATCTCATATCAGTTATGTCATTTGAATCCTTAGACATGAAGTTATTATAGTCTTCCACTTGATGAACATTGTGTTTGACATATTCAAACGCTACCTTAACACGGTAGTTATAAATGGTATGATTGGCATAATTGGATTCCCGTTGGGAAGAATAATAAGCTAAATGGATTTGTCCCTCCACGGAGAGATGTCAAGCTTGGGCCCCTCGAAGGAATGATGTTGATGAAATGTTCGGTCGGACTCAAATGGATTGATTGGATCAATAGCATTTGAATTATCAACATATTCGGAATCGAGAAAGTATTGAACAAAACAAGTTGACTGTTTGACCATGACTTGTGTTCAATGACATCGTGGACAAAGGGATTGTGACATATTCTAAAGGAATGCGAAATTGTATCTAGTTACACTATTTGGATAGGTATGACGGTTTGCTAGAACCTAATCATATCTTATGGTTCATGTTTGAGCCCATTGCCAACTTAGTGTAATCCTAGAGGGTCACACACAAATAGAACGAATCATAAAGGACTAAATTGGAATTATGGAAAAATGTCAGGCTTTGGCTCTGGCACGGTCGTGCGCCTTAAATGGCACGGCCGTGCCATAAATCCAAACCAAGGCAAATCTGTCGACATGTTTGACACGACCGTGCCAAGAAGTCAAGCACGACCGTGCCGAAATTGGTCGACTTGGGGAAATCACGCGGACCTGATGGCACGACCGTGCCAGTCAAGTCGGCCAGAATTCCTTGTTGCCTAATTTGGTGACGGGATTTAGGATTCCTAAGTCCTTAAGGGTTAAGGATTGGGACCTATTAAAGATCCTTTCAGCAGCCATTAGACATATGATTGTGAGTGCCTCCATAAGGTTTTGAGAGGTTATTTTTCTTGTTCTAAGATCCCAAAAGTGAAGAACAAGAATATTCATAATTCCATATAGTTCTTGCAATTGTGAAAGTGTGTTTCACAATTTGGTCTAGCAACCAAGATCAAGAAGTTGCTTGATATTCGTTCGTGTGTGGATACCGCTAGAGGGTGAAGCTCATCATCTTCAAGGTTCGCGTTCTTGATCAAGTTTCAAATCTCCACCAAGTTCAAAAGCTAGAAATTCATAGCCATCAAGGGTTAGTTATTCCTCTATTCATCTTGTTGTATTTGACTTAACCACATGAACGGATCCATGGCTTTGGGTTTCATTAAAATTTTAAATGCTTTATTCCGCTGCGCATGTTTGATCGAAACCCAAGAAGGGACCTCATTATTGGTCAGGATGATTTTGACCATATGTCCTTGGAGGCTGATTATCAGGAGTTCTTCGCTCGTCTCATGCCCCAGCTGATTATAGAGGGTGATCAGGCTCAGGCCCAGGGAGTTGTCCACGTCCCTTTCCGTCCACAGCTTGGACCAGCTTCTTTTACCTACAGCATGGCTGAGGGGATAAAGAGCGTTAAGGATCTTCCCACACAGTACGATATGCCCGAGGGACTCGTACCTCCTGCCGACGCGACCATGGTATGATTTATGACCCTTCTTCCATCATTTCTTGTCATCTTACCATTTTATCTCCATGTTTATCATTTACCTGAAGAATTTGATATCTCTATTTGTTTCTTCTTAACAGGTGCCCATTGCTGAGTATAGAGAGGTTGCGGGACGGCTTGCCCAATTCGTGGCCTATGCCAAGAGGGTGAAGAGAGAGACTGCAGATCTCTTAGGTCGATTGGCTTGCCAGACAGCGGAGTCAGCCTCCTGCTGGAAGAGACCTCGGACGGACGAGTGATCACGTGGCAATGGCGACGTCTCCTTCCTTTTGATACTGAGTAGATAGGATCCCCCATTCCCTCTTTTTGTTGATGATGTACTTATTGCCTCGGCGTAGGCGAAGAAAACTTTTTTTTTCCTTTGGTTTGTACCTATGCAACAGTTATTTCCTAACTCTAACTGTCACGACCCGAAATATAGGCTCTATTTTATTAATAATTAAATGATTTTATTTAATTATTTGCTTATTTATTTATTTAAATTATTATTTATTTAAATAATTATGTGTGCAATTTATGTGTTATAATATTTATGCCTAGCATTTTATTTGGGTCATTTGTGCTAGTGTAGATTTGTTGGGTCTTAATTGTTAGTAGGGAGTGTAGTGTTTGTGTGTAGTATTGGGGGATGGGCCTTTTTGTAACATTTCAAACATTTTTCATACTCCCTCCCTACTCCCCTCACCTCCCTCACCATTCTCACACTCCACCTCTCTTCTCTCTCCCAGACAATCTCTCTCTCTCTCTCTCCATTGATATTGGTAAGTTTCTTCTCCTTCTTCTCTCTTCATTTTCTCCTTCTTCCTCTCATCTTCTCTCATTTCTTAAAACATGAAACGTGTTTAGATCGTCGCTAGGATCGCGTAGACTCAAAAAGATTTGAAATCCATCAACTTTGAGAAAATTCAAGTAAGTTACTTTTCCCCCATTTAAATGCTAACATGTTCATATCATGTTTATATGATGATTTATGTGTTATATTTGAAGTTTGGTTGAGTTTGCAATTTATTTGAAATTTATTTGGGTTTTTGATCAAAAATGGTGATTTTGGAATGTTGGGTTTGATTCTTTGTTTTGGGTTGATGAATGGTATATTGGAGTCCCCACCCTAGTTATAAATGGTTTTGGTACATTAGTATATGAGTTGGGAGTTGAGATTTTGGTTAAATGTGTTTTGGGTTGAAAATGGAAGAACCCATGTTGTTCTTCCCGATTTCTGGCGATTCCGGCATGTTGGGCGACCGCACAAAACTTCCTGGGCGGCCGCGCATCTTTCTGAAGGCTTTTGTTCTTGTTTTGAGACTCTTTGGGCGACCGCACAACCCAGCGTGGGCGGCCGCACAGATCTCTGAAAAATTTACATTTTGTTAAATTGTATGACTAAAGAATGCGTTGTGCTCCAATTCTTGGGTGTCCTCCTAGTTGACCTTAGTGAACATTGTAGTACACTTTAGTGATAGAATTGGGTCCTTTGTGATCAAGTTTGTGTTTGAAATTCATTAATTGTTATTTTGGACTTCGAAGCACCTTATTGTGTATTGTTGGTTCATGTCATCTTCTTGGTGATTATTTGGCTTGATTCCCTACTTTGGAATCCTTTGTTGTTTATCGTGCTAGTATTTTATTACTTAGCCTTTACGTTAAAGTCCAGCTGGTATTTTGTGTGTGTTTGGGCGATGCGAAACATTATGATGGCACGGCCAAGTCCATTGTGATGTTGAACATTGTTTTGCCCCCTTATTACCCTCCTCCAGATTGGCCTTGGATGTGAGAAGAGCTAGCTCCCTTGTGTGCATTTTAGCTTTACTTGGAGCATGACTTTGTGGCATGTCTCCCATCCTTGTGACACTTCTTTTATGGTTATTGGTTCCGGTACCGGGGTTTTCTCTTCGGCTTTCATGCCATTATGAAGATGATGATTGGTTGATTATTGAAGCTGCGCAGCGATCCTTTATTTGGATGTTCCGGTTTGGAAAACCTTGGCTATATCCTTTG
The DNA here is from genome assembly GCA_026119855.1 of Campanula takesimana. Classification (NCBI taxonomy): domain Eukaryota; kingdom Viridiplantae; phylum Streptophyta; class Magnoliopsida; order Asterales; family Campanulaceae; genus Campanula; species Campanula takesimana. The sequence continues at coordinate 3,277 of JAOWBW010003553.1, read as the reverse complement.
TTATGTGTTTATTTCCGCTGCTATCTGTTATATGATAATTGCTATGTGCTATGTGATAATTATTATTGTTTATTGCTTATTGCATCATAGCATGTCATGTAGTTGCATTAGTAACTTATTGAGATTTATCTCACCCCCTTTCCTTTTATCTTTGTTTTTCCTTAACCCCCCCCCCCCCCAGGTGCTAAGGAATAGTCTCGCTGATCACGAGAAAGAGGACGTCGAGGGTGGATCCGTTCTTTTGGGGAAGGTTGATATAGGTTGGTTCCCATTATGTAAATGTGTAACCATTTTGGGGTAGTTGTACCAAACATGACGTCACTAAGGATTGTATATTTTTATTTGTTGGGAATAAACTTGTGGAAGTTTATGATCGTTGTATTTAGCCTTTATCAAACTTGGTTTGTAAAACTTGGATTATCACTTTTGGTATTAAATGGAATTTTTAACTTCGGTATTTTGGAGTTTATTGTTAGAGTCGACGTCCAGATCGCGGTCCCGGGGCCCGTGGGGTCCGGGGTCGCGACAGTTGGTATCAGAGCCTAGTGGCATTAGCTCTATGTATGAGTCTAGGTGGATTAGTATGACCTAGGTGGGTAGTAGTGTGCGGAGTGATTAACGGTTGATGTTTTATGCAGGTAATTGTTCTCGATGTCTGGAAGAAGAAACAGAGGAGGTACTAGTGGGGCACAGAATCAGAATGATACAAGGGAAGAAGCCCGTGCCATGTTTCAAGGCATGTTTGAGGCGGCCATGAAGTCCATTCATGATCAAGGTCCGAGGGTAGAGCAAGCACCACCTCGTTATGGTTTGGAGCAATTCTTGAAGTTGAAACCGATTGAATTCAATGGGGAGCCCGATGTAAGGAAGGCTGAGTTGTGGATTGAGTCTATGGAGAAGATTTTTGAGGTGTTTGGGTGTTCGGATGAGGACAAGGTCCGGTTCGCGGCTTACATGCTTGTGGGAGCCGCCGAGCATTGGTGGAAGGGCATTAAAGCTACTTGGGATGATACTCGCACGGTGTATGCGTGGGAGTTATTCGTGCGTAAGTTCAGAGAGCATTTCATTCCGGTTGTTGATCAGAATCGAAAGGAGATCGAGCTACTCAACTTGGAGCAAGGTGTGTTGTCTATAGCACAATACTCGGCTAAGTTCATAGAATTAGCCCGGTATTGCGACTATTTGGTGAGGACCGAGGAACAAAAGGCTATGAGGTTTATTCGGGGATTGAAGACCTCCATCCGTACTCAACTAATTGCTCAACGTATTGTGACTTTTCAAGATGCGGTGGACCGAGCCTATTTGATAGAGCAAGATATTGGGGAGCATAAGCGGAAGACCGAGGTGGCCAATCCGATTAAGCAAGGAGCTCAAGGCAAGCCACAACACCGTTCCGATAACCGAGGTAACTTTGGGGGACAATCTCAGTCCCGAGGGCAACCGATCCCAAGGAACCCGGGTACCACTTCCGGGAACCAAGGGAGCCAAATTTTGAGGCTTTGTTCGTATTGTCAAAGGAAGGTCATTCTGAGGACCGGTGTTGGAAGAAGCAAGGAAGGTGCACAAAATGTGGACAAATGGGTCACTTTGTAAAAGATTACCCGAGAGGTAGAGGATAAGCATCCGGGTCAGGAGTTGGTAATAATCAAGGTCAGAAAAGGGATGTTACTGGGAAGCCCAAGGTCCAAGGAAGTGTTTGCAATGAATCAGCAACAAGCGACCGATGATCCATCCGTCATTGGAGGTATTGTTTCTGTGTCTAATGTGAGCGCACGAGCGTTAGTAGATCCAGGATCATCTCATTCATACATTTCTGTGCAATTTGCTTCCATGTTAAATGCTGCATTCGAGTCTTTACCGTACGTGCTAGAGGTGTCGACCCCTATAGGAGAATGCTTGATTTCTGATCGAGTCTTTCGTGCTTGTGATGTGGTTATTTGTGGTCGAGTCCTTTGTGCGGATTTGGTGTTCTTCCTATCCAAGACTTTGATGTCATTTTGGGTATGGATTGGTTGAGCAAGTTTCATGCGTCCGTTGATTGCCGTAAGAAAATTGTTACTTTTTCTATTCCCGATGTGCCTAAATTTGTGTTTGAGGCTTGTCCTCTGAGTAGAAAGGTTCGCTTAATTTCTTTTATGAAAGCGAGACGATTATTGCATAGTGGTTGTGAGGGGTATTTGGCTAGTGTTCTTGATACTAGGAAAGAATCCCCTAGTTTTGATAGTGTTCGGGTAGTTCGGGAATTTCCCGATGTTTTCTCTACCGAGTATGTTATGCTCCCGATCGTGAGATTGAGTTTTGTATAGACCTTTTGCCGGGTACGGCTCCGATTTTGAAAGCGCCTTATAGGTTAGCTCCCGCTGAGTTGAAGGAATTAAAGGTTCAGTTGCAAGAGTTGCTTGATCGAGGGTTTATCCGCCCTAGTGTTTCCCCGTGGGGAGCACCGGTTTTATTGTTCGAAAGAAAGATGGTTCGTTGAGATTGTGTATAGATTACCGGAAGTTGAATCAGGTTACGGTAAAGAACAAGTATCCTTTACCGCACATTGATGATTTATTTGATCAGCTTCAAGGGTCCGTTGTGTTTTCCAAGCTCGATTTGAGGAGTGGGTACCATCAGCTGAAAGTTCGATCGGAGGATATTCCGAAGACTGCTTTTCGCACTCGTTATGGTCATTATGAATTCTTGGTTATGCCGTTTGGGTTGACTAATGCGCCGGCCGTGTTTATGGATTTGATGAACCGAATTTTCCATCCCTATCTTGATTCGTTCGTGGTGGTCTTCATCGACGACATTCTTGTCTATTCGAAATCTCGAGATGAGCATGAGCAGCATTTGAGGACTGTTTTATCCGTTCTTGCGAGGGAGAAATTATTTGCGAAGTTCAGTAAATGCGAATTTTGGCTTGAGAAGGTGTCATTTCTGGGTCATGTGATTTCTAAAGATGGGATTTCTGTGGATCCGTCTAAGATTGAAGCTATAGTGGATTGGAAGAGACCCGAGTCAGTGACCGAGATTCGTAGTTTTCTGGGTTTAGCCGGTTATTACCGAAGGTTTATTGAAGGTTTTCGAGGATTGCTACTCCGATGACTCAGTTGACCCGAAAGAATGTTCCGTTTGTGTGGACCGAGAAATGTGACAAGAGTTTCGAGGAATTGAAGAAGAGGTTGACTACCGCACCGATCTTGACCTTGCCTAATGGGAGCGATGGCCTAGTGATTTACAGTGATGCTTCGAAAGAGGGTTTGGGTTGTGTGTTGATGCAGAATGGGAAAGT
>JAOWBW010003552.1:0-26118 GCA_026119855.1 Campanula takesimana | reverse complement strand
ACTATATGGTATAGAGTATATGATATAGGGTATAGTATACTAAATTGACAATTTTTCTATTGACTTGTAGATTAAAAAGGGACAGAGAGAGTATGATTTACTCTAATTATACAGTTATTATTAAATACTGAAGATATATTATAAAGAATTATTATTATTTATTTTAAAAGTTAAATTATTATTATTATTTTTTTACTCCATTTGTCCTTAAATGAGTGTTAATTTATGGATTTTTTTGGTCCCAAATGAGTGTCCATTTTGATCATACTTTGTCTCTAAATGTTTTTTTTTCAAAAAAAATTTCACCGGTCTCTTCATACTTGCAAAAACTACATATTTTCAAGAGGATTACAGATTATATATGATCTTGCCACCAAATTTAACCAATTACTTATTTTTTTTCCAAAACTTTGAAGTACACCCAACTTAAAAAAAAAAAAAACAAAAAAAAAACCAGTACTTTATGTAAATAAAATTAACCAGATACTTATTAACTTGGCTTGGTTATTTGTGAAGTATAAATAAATTAGCTTCTTTTTTTGTAACTTTTCCTGTAAAAAAAAAAAATCCTATTATTATTTCAAGCAGCCCCTGGAGGAACCGGATCTCACCAGGCTCAGTCCAAATCCGGTGGATTTGAACGGCGGGGGACGGCTATCGCCGCCTCCTTGGACGGAGAGGTTATTGGTGCAGGGATCGTCGTCGTCTTCCGTCATCAAGAGGTAATCAGGGGCGATGGTTCGAATTTGGGGGTGATTAAAATTGGGGAATTAGGGTTAGGACTCAAAGAAAAAGAAGAGTCTTTGCGCTTAATTGGGAGCTTGCTTGAAGAGGGTTTGATTGAAGAAATGGGTTGGGGTTGAATAGGGTAGCTGGGGTGGAGTCCATGGCTGCAAATTGCAGAGTGTGTGTTGTGTGTGTGGTGTGTTTTTTGGGGGTGAAGCCTGAACCAACTAGGGTTCATGTTAAGGGGGGAGGTTAGGAGTTAGATTTGGTCAAGGTTGATTAAGTGGGGGAGTTTTTATCGGGGTTGGGCTTGATTTGATCAAACTTAATTAGATAATTTTCGGTTAGTTTTGCTAAAGTTAATTGTTAAAAAAGGTTTTCTAGTTAAGGGGGGCAAATTGAAAATATTAATAGTCATATCCGTTAAATTTTTAACGCCTATTAACGTCTATTGACACCCATTAACGATTTTGGTTAGTTTTTGCTAATTTATCAATAGTACGCAGACATATCACGGTCAAGCAAATATAATTGATTTTCTCAATCCCTCATTTGACCGCACCTCCAGTTTGCCGCATCATTCACAATGTTGCCGCTCACTTCACACTGCCGCATAAAGTCTTGTTACCTCATATAAAGTTAAAACATTCAAAGCAAGGTAAAACACCTCACATCGACCGCACATGTCACGGTCGATATCTCAAGTTACCGCACTCAAGCCCAGGTAAGTTCTTCACTTAGTAATATTTTGAGATATTTTGACGATATCTACCTCAAGGGCACAAAGGTAACTTTCTATTTCCCTCGCTTGTATCTAATTTAAATCTTTTAGGGCATTAAATTTTTGCATTTAATTTTATTCCTTAAACTATTTATGACCGTCATTGGCTATTGATTTGACACCTAGTAACCTTGCATTTAATTCGAATAGACAACCTAGGTCACCTCAGTACCTTTTGCAAGTTAACCCTCCATCTTCCCATCATCTGACCTCTGCAAACACCCTCCACCTAAACCGCTCCACCTTCTTATACTCACCACTCTGCATTTTACTTTTTCAGAAAATCACCTCTCTCTAACCTCTCTCTAAATCTCTCTAAAACCGTCATCCATCTTTCTCTCTTTGAAATTCTCTATAAATGACTTCCAAACACCAATCTAAGAAGTCTTCAAATCGACTGAATCCAGAGACGAAAATTCCTAGTTCTATTCCATCTCAACCCGCTCCTCCAGTCGTAGTTATGGTATGAACTTCTTGAATCTCGTATTTTTTTTTGGCGACATTTCCCAAAACTTTTCACATTCTCTAAGATTCATCTCATTATTGTTACTTATATGTAGTTTAAAACTTTGGGTTGATTGTTTATTCATGGTTCTAGTTACTATTTCTGTAGATTTCATAAGATTTCATCCAAGTTTGTTGAATTCGATTGAGCCAAATGGATTTTTAAATTTTCGGTATTCCAATACTTTTCCCTTTCAATTTCTGAGTATAATGTTGTTTGTTCCTTAAAATTGATATGATTTTGTGCCTTTATTTACATTTCCGATTCTATCTATGACATTTTCGTTGAGTTTCAGTCACTTTCTGGGTATCTGGGTTTAGTTCGACCTATGGTGTTCTTGGTGTTCCTCTTAGTGTTCTTCGTGTTCTTGACGAATTAACCTTTTTTATCCTTGTTAATTTACTTGCTTTTGATATTTGTGTTTCTGCCTATTCACATTTTGATCTCGTATTGGTCTAACACCTCAATGTTTGCGGTAATGTATTATCATCTCTACCTACCGCAACCTTTTGTTACCGTGCTTCACTTGACCGCACCATCATTGCTTCACTCTTGTCAAGTGACCGCACGACCTACCTCGTTTTCTAAACTTTAAATTTTGCTTTTGTTTCAGGACTTAAACCATTTCATTCCTGGGATAGTCTTGGACCATGAAGATCTCAAGAAGGATGCCATTGGCCGCAATATCTTGGGTCGCATGCACAAATATGGAATTCTCCCTCTCTTTACCTTTGCTCAAGAATTTCATCTCCCCGCTTTTGTTGACGACTCTTCAGTTCGGCTGTTGAAATGGAAAGTCCAGAGAGCCTGCCGCACATCCTAAATTCCTTAAAGCCACTGTTATGGGAATCCAATTGGCCTTTGATGCTAGTGACATTGCCCATGCCGTGGGAATCAAGAAAATCAAGGACTTTGATACAATTTCACGGCAGGAGACCCTTAGTCTGGCTAAGAAACTAGCAGGCACGGCAGACATTCTCAAAATCCAGCGTAAGGACGTTGGTGAAATAATGTACCATATTGCCATCTGGTAGATCATGCCCTATTATGCAAGACTGGCAATCATGCCAATTTTAATCACACTCAATGGATGATCTCTGCTGCTATCTACCTTGGCAAGCGATTAGATTGGGGTCAAATCATGTATGACATCCTGCGAGCCAATATTCTCTCATATAAGGATGCGGCTGATGAAGGCGAGACCAAGTACCGCACGAACAGTAGGTTGATTTCCTACTTGATGAGTCACACAATCAGAATTAGGGATTGTATGAGCAGAACAGAATTATAAGGTTCCAATTCCTACCTCAAAAGACTTCTGCCGCAAATCTATGAAGACCAATTACCGTAGTAATTTTGGAGATGAGATGTACCGCTCCTATCTTCTGAGAGATCCAATTGAAGAATACATCCCTCCCAAATACTCTAAGAGAGGTCAAGCAAATCTTGTGATAGAATGGTTAGTGATGTGGAGGCTGCCGAATTTGAACAAGACCGCAAGAATGCTGCCGCCATGAAGGCTCGTGAAAAGGGTAAGAATGTTGAACTCCCCTCTCCTCCAACTTCTGTTAAGGCAAAGAAAGTTGGGGAACCGACAAGGAAGTCAAACCAGTTTCCCAGGGCGTCAAGATTGCACCTACCGCACCTGTTCGCCCTGCCGCGCCAAAACCTCCAAAATCTAAGGTCATTCCTACTGCACCTCCAATGTCTCCTTCCCCATCCCCTAAACCTCAACCAAATCCAAAGTCTCTAAATCCCTCTCTTCTAAACCTGCCGCACCAAAACAACCCTATGTTGTCCCTCAATCTACCGTGCCTTCCCTCAAATCCAAACCTTCTATATCCCTCAAAACAGCACCAAGTAAGGGGAGTCGTTTGACAAGAAAAGATCCCATACCCCTAGCCCTGTCAAAGTCTCCAAAAAGGCTAAGGTGGCTAAGCAACCTTCACCTGAGGTAATCTCCCCAACCCTTTCATCTGACGAAGACATAGTGGTTGCCCCTCCCAAAATTTCAAAGAATTTTGTTCTGGATGCCAAGAGGCTGATATGGAAGAAGTTAGTGGCTCTGAGAATGAGGATGATGCTGCCGTCAGAAGAGGATGAGCAGTCTGAGGATGCCACTGACCGTGAAACAGAGGAACAGGCTGTTGAGAAGCCTATCGATAAGGGATTGGTTGATGAAAGTTCTGAGGAAGAACATGAAGATTCTGCCGCAAGTGATAAGTCTGCCGCAGAAAAGGATATGGATGTTGAGCATGTTGAAGAAGATATTGCTCCTGAGAAGATGCGTTCCTTTGTTGTTGTTGAAGATGTTGATGATGATGAGCCAATATCACCAAGGGTTACTGTCTCTGAGCAAAACACTTGAAGTTCCTCCTACCGTGCCTCCTGTCCCTACCGCACCAGCTCCATCTACCGCACCACCTGCTCTTGAGACAAATCAATCTATTCTGAACTGCTTGCCGCAGTCAAGCTTCTTACTCAGATGCAGGCAGACACTCAATCTCAGGTGAATCTTAGTGTGTAGTATGGTGGCGCTTCGAGAGGAGGTTATTGAGCTGAAGACTGATCAAGCCGCATTGAAGCGAGATGTTGCCGCACTTCCCTCCGAGAATGATTCGACCATTAAGGGGAGAGTGTTGTGATAACAAAGGCTGTCAAGGACATTATCAAGGAACAACTAGCAGCTCTACCGCACCTCCTGCCGCAGATCCTGCTCTCACTTATGCCGCACTCAGAGAGGCCCTTCATAAGCAAACTAATTACATCAGTACCAGTGTTGTCAATGGTGTTGAAGGTGCGAGCAAAGAATTGTCGAAGGCTATGAATTCTGATAAACTTGAAGTCAAGGATGAGCTGGGCAAAGGAGCTGAAGAAGTTGAAATCTTCTCTAAAGGAGGAAATAATGGTTCAAACAAATACCGCACTTCTTACGGTTGCTGAAAAGTTTACTCCCAAGATTACCGCGATGACTGAAGCAATGAAGTTCAAACCAACCGTATCGAGATCAACAACGTCAGAATTGAAGGACAATCTACCAAGATTGACCTCCTATCCAACCGCATCAATACGGTAATGAAGGCACAAGGCTAATCGCAAGGCGTGATTCAAGCTGCGCAGGAAGCTTTTCAACCCTCCTGAAGCAGGTCACGGCAATGTTCAAGCTCACGGTGAAGAGGAAGAAGAAGATGGAGTCGCTACTCCAGTCATGATTCCCGGATTGAATATCCCAGCTTACCGCTTTCCTCTTGCCGCAAAATTCATTGAAGACCTCATTGATGTTGATCGCATTTGATCTGACCACATGTGGTCATTAAATTTGATGTTTAAAACAATCTTACTTTTATGTTTTATTCTCGGTTTGTAACTTAAAACTATATTTCTCTTTGAGATCCTTATACTCCTGCTGCCTTAATGATTATCATCTTGGAGTATGATTATTGTGTTTTTTGCATTTCTACTCCTTCTCTGATTATTTATCTTGAAATGCTTCATTCAAATATTCTATCTTCTAGGATTAGTAATTTGTTTTTCTTTTTAGGATGATAGAAATCTATGACATTGGCTTAGAGTGTGCATTGACTTGGGACATGATATTTAATAAAATATTTATTCTTGAAAACATGTTTTTACCAAGTACAATGAATTAGCCTTTGTTATAGTAGGTAATGGTCTCAATCAAATAGGGGGAGATTGTTGGGTATGCTTATTATAAACCACTCCTATTACCTTAATTTGATTGATCCCATAACCTTATTTTACTCTTTGTGGTACTATTTAGTATAGTAAGTACTTGTACTTCATTTAGAATAAGTCCACTTTATAGTTGAATAGGCTTAGCAGATTAGGACTCAATTTTTTTCTAAGTCTGGAAAAATGAGGTAGGTCCATTGCCTACCGCATGTAACCTACCGCATGACCAAGGTGCCGCATTATCTATGCTTGCCGCAGATAACCTTGCCGCATGGTTTCATTCCTACCGCGTGAATCTCTACCGCATGGAACCTTGGTTGAAGAAACTCAAGTTTGTTCAAACTTAACCATGGTCACATTTATGTCTTTACCTTGGTTAGTTTTGAACGTTGCAAATTCAAATTTCAAATTTGAATACACTGTCATCATAGTACAGTTGGACCACCATGACTCTGCAACAAAAGGACAACTCAGACTGAGCTCCAATTAGACTTCAACAGCTCATTGTCCTTCAACTTGGACCCCAAGTATTTCTAACGGCTAGTTTCTCCATCAAGGCTATAAATAGACCTTGAATTCTTCATTGAAAAAACGCTGAGATTCTAAGAGAGAAATTGCTGTTGAAATTCTTGGTGATTGAAGATCATACTCAAGATTTCCAGAATCCCTTGAATCTTCAAGCACTCAACCTTCAAGTCTTCAACAAATCTCCAGCAACCTTCAAGATCAAATCTCAAGCCTCTCAACACAAGATTCATTAGGCTCTAAAATCATATAGATTTCAAAGAGTTCTTGATTCTTACACACACACTCACCCCGATTGATCAATCACATAGATTGAATCATTAGGGATACACTGGTCTAAGTCTAGGATTGTTCTTCATAGAAAATAGGAGTTAATTCAGTTCTTCATCTTTGTAATCTGTACTCAAGAGAATTAATACATCCTCCATTCAAAATCCAAGACTGACCATCTTGGTAAAGGACGTAGATCTTTTAACAGATCGAACCTTTCCAATCATTGTGTCATTTACTTACTGCACTTTACCTTTCTGCAAATTACTTATTGTTCATCTTGTTCATATTGCTCTTCACTTGTTCATATTAATTTTGTTTGTCTTTTAGTGTTTGATCTTTCAGATTTAAGAACAAGTGTGAATTGTGTTTGTTTGTCTACCTCATTGCCTAAGTTAAAATCTGACTAACTTATCATTGCCAAAAATCTCCAAGACACAAATTTTCAATCTTTCAACCTACCTCACCTTAACCTACCGCACTACTACTACCGCATATACATCTACCGCACTACCTACCGCAAAAACTACCTACCTACCGCATTGAACTTATCAAAACCACTCTTAACTTGTTTCAACGAAAACTTCCGCTGTGCATTTTATACTTGACCGTGTGGTTTTTATCTACCGCAAAACTCAAGTGTAAGCATAAAGGTTGAATTTTGAAAAAGGGTTGAAATTTTAAATAGGCTATTCACCCCCCCTCTAGCCTCTTTTCATACCCTTGTTGTGTCTCTGGGACCAACAAGTGGTATCAGAGCAAACACCTTTATAAAACTTCTGTTTTTCAAGCTTAACAGCTTGGGTGCCGATTCAAAATGGCAAGTCAGAAAACTATGGCAACGTTAACTTCACTCACGTTCCAGCGTTCGACGAAGATAATTTTGACGTATGGAAGCACAGCATTCTAACTCAGTTCTACTCCATGGACGAGCAACTTGGTGATTGTCTAACCATTGGACCATACTTCCCAATGAAAGCTAATCCGGATCCAGAAACCAATGGTGCAAATCCGACTATCAAGAAACCAAAAGCTGAATGGACCGATGATGAGAGAAAGACTGGTTGGAATGGATGTGAAAGCAAAAAGTATACTTCTAAGTACCTTGAGTACGTCACAGCGTCGACAGATCATGGAATGTTCTACTGCAAAGAACTTTGGGATGCAATTGAAGATTACATCGAAGGAGATCAAGCTTGCAAGGAAAGCAAAAAGTTTGCAATTCAAAGAAGATTCAACAACTTTGCTAAGATCCCCGGTGAATCTCTAAGAGCCACTTATGATCGTTATTGTGAGATCGTAAGTACTTATACAGCACTCGGAAAGAAGCTTACCAAGAAAGAAATTAATGTTATTTTCTTGCCGCTCTTGGTTCGCAATATCTACACAAAGGAAACACTCTTGAAGATACCAAGTTACTAGATGACATGTCTCTTAGAAGCCTCTATGCCAACCTCAAGGTCTTTGATATCAAGCTTAACAACATTGCTGAAATGGAAGGAAAAACAAAGAGCTTATCGTTGGTTGCTCAAAAGGAAGAAGTTATCGAGGAAGAAGATCCAAAAATCTCCACATCAGATTTACTTGATATGGATGATGATGATTTTGCTATGTTCGTGAAAAGATTCCAAAAGTTCAGAAAGACAGCAAGACCCGGATCAACAAGCAAAGCTCCAACAAGGTTTTCAAGGAGCAGCCCTTCAAAGAAGAAAGAGAACTTCAACTTCTCCAAGAAGAAAGAAGATCTTGTTTGTTTTAATTGCAGGAAACCAGGTCACTTCGCATCAGAATGTCCAATTCCCAAATATGAGTATATGAAGAAGAAAAGTAACTTTACTCCAAGGTATTCAAAGCAAAAGGGAATGATGGCTGAAGAAGACTCTACCTCAAAAGAGTTGGCTACTTGGATAGAGTCAGACTCTGATGAAAGCGATGAGGATTCTGAAGAAGGTCACATTTGTTTGGTCGTCCAGTCCGATGATGAGGATGATAATAAAAGTCGTCGCTCACCAAATGCAAACCTAAACGGATAAGTTATACGGCCGATGAACTTGCTGAAAAAGGATTCCTAACTCCGGTTCAAAAAATGGTGATCTTCTATTTTCAAGATGTGATGTTAGTGCAGCAAAGAAGGCTCTACTAAACCCCAAAGTGAAGGAAGTTCTGTCTACCACACCCCAAGTCAAGTTTGACATTTCTCCCGATGAACAAGAAAAGATGTTTGCAAAAGCTGAACAGGTAATTAGTAAGTTTTTGCGCATGAAGGAAGCTTTAGCACTTTCAACTGAAGAAATATCCCAGCTCAAGACGGAGAAATCTCTACTAAGATCTGAACTCACCCTCCTTAAGGAGCAGATCAAGAGCATGACTCCTCTTACTGATCGAAACCGTTTCTTAGAAGAACAAAATGCTATATTTAAAGTTAAAAACGATGAATTGGTTGCTGAGATAAATGACTTGAAAAAGATCACTAATGAGTGGACCAATTCTCGTGTCACTATGGAACAAATCTTAGAATCCCAAAAGCCTAGCGGTGATAAGGAAGGCTATTTAGGATTTCAAACTAATGACAACTTCAAATGTGCATCTTGTTGTGAAAGAGATGAGAAATTTACCTCGCAAACTTTGGAAGGGTCGAAGGCTAAACATCATGTTTCAAAGGGTGTAGGACAAGAACCAAAGAAGAAACTAGAGTTCAACTATGTCTACCCTAAGAAACAAACTGGCAAGGCAAAGATGAAAGGTATTGCCGTGGATGAACCTACCGCAGAGTCTAGAGTCATCTGCGCAAGGCTGAGTCTTCCTACCGCAGGATCCTACCGCGGAAGACTACCTTTCATGGTAAGTCGACCGCATATGGTGGAAATGCAGCAAAGTTCAAAAGGATGAACTTTGTAAAGGAGACCGCATCCACACCTGTAAACGATGTTGTGCTGAAGACTGTGACAAAGTTTGTTAACCCTCAGTTAAGTGGCTTCCACCATTGTTCTGTGTGTGATGGTTATGGTCATAAGGCTGCTGAATGTCTTTTGAGATTCACACCCAATCCCAGAAAGAGTAACCCTCCTTCTGTGAGGCAGGTGTGGGTCGTCAAAAGTTGCTAACCCTTTGGACCCAAAAGAATAAAAAGGGGACCTTGTTCTTAAATATTTATTTCATAGGTTCTCTGCTTAACGGCTGGATTCTCCAAGGATAGATCAAGTTTATGGTATCTCGATAGTGGCTGCTCAAGGCACATGACCGGAGATATCAACTTATTGGAAGATGTCCGTGAAGAAAAAGGGCCATCAGTAACCTTCGGAGATAATAACAAAGGAAAGACTGTAGGATATGGAGTCATTCGTAAAGGAAAAATCACCATCCAAGAAGTCTCTCTAGTTATTGGACTACAACACAATCTACTCTCAATATCTCAGTTCTGCGACAAAGGATTGCAGTGCCACTTCACTTCAAATTATGTCTCATCAAAGATGGCATATCCGGCGTCACTTTACTCAAAGGGATTCGTAAGAAAAATGTTTATGTTGTTGATTTTAACTCATCTTGCATTTCTTCTAATCTCTGTTTTGTAGCAAAGAATGTTAGTAAGAATAGTTGGCTGTGGCATAAAAGACTAAGTCACTTAAACTTCAAGTATCTCTCCAAGATTGGTAGAGAAAATCTAGTTCGTGGTCTACCCAAAGTAGCTGATCACCACGATGAGAAGTGCACAGCATGTCAACTAGGCAAACAACCAAAAGCGTCTTTCTCCAGCAAGACGACACCTTCAACTTCTAGATGTTTGCAACTACTTCATATGGACCTGTTTGGACCTGTTTCTACCGCAAGTATTGGAGGAAATAGATATTCCTTAGTTGTGGTAGATGATTACTCAAGATATACGTGGGTCGAGATGATGAGCTCCAAAAGATGATTGTTATGACATTTTGACCACACTCTTTAGACAGCTCCAAACACAAAAAGAAGATGACATCGTTAGTGTTCGATCCGACAACGGTACAGAATTCAAGAACAACGGTGTTGCTCAATACTGTGATGATCATGGTATTGACCACAACTTTTCTGCTGCTGGAGTTCCACAACAAAACGGTGTTGTGGAAAGGAAGAATAGAACGTTGATAGAGGCCGGAAAGACAATGATTGCTGAAGCAAAGCTACCTCAATACTTTTGGGCTGAAGCTGTCAACACAGCATGCTTCACTCAAAATAGATCCCTCATCAACAAGACCTACAACAAAACCCTTATGAACTTTGGAGAGGAAGAACCCCAACATAGCATACCATACTTCAAGATATTTGGATGCAAATGCTTTATACTCTACAACGGTAAAGAACATCGAGGTAAATTTGCTCCTAAGGCCGATGAAGGTATATATTATTTATGCTAAACACTCAAAAGCTTTTCGTGTATTTAATAAAACCACTCTTAAGATAGTTGAATCCGTCCATGTTTCTTTTGATGAACATTCTCTCCTTGAGCCGCATATGGCTCCAAATGTTGCTGATGATTTTGTTGAGATAAATGAGACAGGTACAACTCAACCACAAAATCAATCAACTCAAGGAAACCCATCTACCTCAACTGCACCTCCACCTACCTCATATGAAGCACCAGAAGGTACCTCATCTGCTGCTACCTCAAATGAGTTGAAGTTGAGACACCCATAAATGTTGAAGAACCTATCCCTCAAATTACTTATGATTGGGATGGCTCAAATGATGTACCACTTGAAGACTTACAAACCACCATCAACTCAACCAGACATACCTCAAGAAGTTCGTGAGGTCAGAGATCACCCAATTCAGAATATCATTGGTGATTTGCATTCTGGTGTAAGAACAAGAAGATCAAACTATGATGCACTTACCGCATTCATATCTCAAGTTGAACCTAAGAAAGTTGATGAAGCACTCCAAGACTCAAGTTGGTTGTTGCTATGCAAGAAGAGCTCAACCAATTTGAAAGATGCAAAGTTTGGACCTTAGTTCCAAGGCCACAAGATCAAGGAGTGATTGGTACAAAGTGGGTATTCCGAAACAAGATGGACGAGAATGGAAGCATCACAAGGAACAAAGCAAGGTTGGTTGCACAAGGATATAGACAAGAAGAAGGCATTGATTATGATGAAACATTTGCCCCCGTTGCAAGACTCGAAGCTATAAGGATATTCTTAGCTTATCCTCTTACAAAAGAATTCAAGCTATATCAAATGGATGTGAAGAGTGCATTCTCAACGGAGAACTTCAAGAAACCGTATTTGTTGCTCAACCGCCGGATTTGAAGACCCAAATTTCCAAATCATGTCTACAAACTCCGTAAAGCTTTATATGGACTCAAACAAGCTCCACGTGCATGGTATGATACTCTATCTAAATTTCTCCTAGAGAAAGGCTTCAAGCGTGGTAAGATCGACACAACTTTATTCATTGCTAAATATAATGATCATACTTTACTTGTTCAAATATATGTAGATGATATTATTTTTGGTTCTACTAATGAATTGTTATGTAAGCGTTTTGAGAAACTCATGAAAAAGCAATTTGAGATGAGCATGATGGGAGAATTAACATTCTTCCTTGGGCTACAAATCAAACAATGTGCTGAAGGCATCTTTCCTCAACCAAGCTAAGTACACAAGAGATCTTAATCAAGAAAAATTTGGGACTTGAAAATGCAAAGGCATAACGACACTCCTATGGCTACTGGTAACAAGCTAGATAAAAGACTTGAAAGGTAAAAGGTTGATCAAACCTTATATCGAGGTATGATTGGCTCTCTCCTATACTTAACTGCTAGTAGGCCAGATATCATGTTTAGTGTTTGCGTTTGTGCTCGTTATCAAGCTGATCCTAGAGAAGCACATCTTATTGCTGTTAAACGTATATTCGATATCTATTTGGCTATCGGGACTATTAACCTTGGACTTTGGTACTCCAAAGATTCAACTTTTGATCTTATAGGTTCCTCAGATGCAGATTACGCAGCATGTACCATTGACAGGAAAAAGCACAAGTGGAACTTGTCATTTCCTTGGAAATCGACTAGTTTCATGGGCACAGCAAGAAACAAGCCTCAGTCTCTGTATCTACCACAGAAGCTGAATATATAGCTGCTGGAAGCTGCTGCTGCCAAGTGCTGTGGATGAAGCAACAATTGGTTGACTACGGAATCAAAGAAGAAAATTGTCCAATCTTTTGTGACAATACATCTCTACCATTGCTGTCTCCAACAACCTGTCATGCATTCCAAGACCAAACACATTGATATCAATACCACTTTCTCAAGGATCTGTTGAAAAAGGTAATATCCACCTAGAGTATGTGAGTACTGATGATCAAATTGCAGATATTCTCACCAAGGCTCTTGATTCCAAGAGATTTAGGTATCTAAGAGGAGAAATGGGTATGCTTGAACTCTAACTCAAAACTTGTCCATATAATTTCTTGTACTAATGTTTGTCAAAAGTTCAATATCAAGATAGGTACACGGCAGGACCAACTCACGGTCAAGCATATAACACAAACCTCTAAACTCACTTGACCGCAACTCATGTCCTGCCGCATCAACTATGCTGCCGCATAAAGTCTTGTCACCTCAGTAATGATCTCTCAAAGACTAAATATGGTATAAGACCTCACCGACCGCACATGTCACGGTCGACATCTCAAGCTACCGCACATGTCACGGTCGATCTTCAAGTTACCGCACTCTAATGCCCCAGGTAAGTCTTTCTAACTTTGAGATATCTAGGTTGTTTAGATCTAACCTACCTCAAGGGTATTAAGGTAACTTCCTCTTTTCCCTCGTTTTATTTAATTCAAATTTTTTTTGAGCATTAAATTTTCATTTAATTTTTATTCCTTAAAATTATTTATGAGCCGTCATTAGGCTATTGACATAACACCTAGTAACCTCGCATTTAATTCGATCAGACATCCCTAGGTCACATCCGTACCTTTTGCAGAGTTAAACCCTCCATCTTCCCATCATCTGACCTCTGCAAACCACCCTCCACCTAAACCGCTCCACCTTTTTATACTCCACCACTCTCTGCATTTCACCTTTTCAGAAAATCATCTCTCTCTCTAAAATCTCTCTAAAACGTCATCCATCTTTCTCTCTTTGAAATTCTCTATAAATGATTCCAAACACCAATCTAAGAAGTCTTCAAAATCGACTGAATCAGAGACGAAATTCCTAGTTCTATTCCATCTCAACCCGCTCCTCCAGTCGTAGTTATGGTATGAACTTCTTGAATCTCGTATTTTTTTTGGCGGACATTTCCCAAAAACTTTTCACATTCTCTAAGATTCATCTCATTATTGTTACTTATATGTAGTTAAAACTTTGGGTTGATTGTTTATTCTTGGTTCTAGTTACTATATCTGTAGATTGCATAAGATTTCATCCAGGTTTATTGAATTCGATTGAGCCAAATGGTTTTTTTAAATTTTTTTCGGTATTCCAATACTTTCCCCTTTCAATTTCTGAGTTTAATGTTGATTAGTTCATGAAATTGATGTGTTTTTATTGCTCTATAGGCATTTCCGATTCTTCCCAGGTCATTTTTATTTGTTTTAGTCACTTTTAAGGGAATCTGGGTTTAACATGTGTATCGTGTTTATCGTGTTCTTCATAGTGTTCTACGTGTTCTTGGCATATTCAATGATTTGATCCATTTTTTATTTAACTTGTTTGACATTTTGTGTTATACACTATTCACATTTTGATCTTGTATGGGTCCACACTTCTGTGTTTGCGGTAATATCGTTAATATCTATGCCTACCGCAACCCGCCCCCTTTGTTACCGTGCCTCACTTGACCGCACCATCATTGCCTTTCATTCTTGTCAAGTGACCGCACGACCTACCTCGTTTTCTAAACTTTAAATTTTGCTTTGTTTCAGGACCTAAACCATTTCATTCCTGGGATAGTCATTGACCATGCAGATCTCAAGAAGGATGCAATTGGCCGCAATATCTTGGGTCGCATGCACAAATCTGGAATTCTCCCTCTCTTTACCTTTGCTCAAGAATTTCATCTCCCCGCTTTTGTTGACGAATTCTTCAGTTCGGCTGTTGAAATGGAAAGTCCAGAAGAGCCTGCCGCACATCCTAAATTCCTTAAAGCCACTTTATGGGAATCCATTTGGCCTTTGATGCTAGTGACATTGCCCATGCCGTGGGAATCAAGAAAAGCAAGGATTTTGATACTATTTCACGGCAGGAGACCCTTAGTCTGGCTAAGAAACTAGCTGGCACGGCAGACATTCTCAAAATCCAGCGTAAGGACGTTGGTGAAATAATGTACCATATTGGCCATCTGGTAGATCATGCCCTATTATGCAAGACTGGCAATCATGCCAACTTTAATCACACTCAATGGATGATCTCTGCTGCTATTTATCTTGGCAAGCGATTAGATTGGGGTCAAATCATGTATGACATCCTGCGAGCCAATATTTCTCTCATATAAGGATGCGGCTGATGAAGGCGAGACCAAGTACCGCACGAACAGTAGGTTGATTTCCTACTTGATGAGTCACACAATCAGAATTAGGGAATTGTATGAGCAGAACAAGAATTATAAGGTTCCAATTCCTACCTCAAAAGACTTCTGCCGCAAATCTATGAAGACCAATTACCGTAGTAATTTTGGAGATGAGATGTACCGCTCCTATCTTCTGAGAGATCCAATTGAAGAATACATCCCTCCCAAATACTCTAAGAGAGGTCAAGCAAATCTTGGTGATAGAATGGTTAGTGATGTGGAGGCTGCCGAATTTGAACAAGACCGCAAGAATGCTGCCGCCATGAAGGCTCGTGAAAAGGGTAAGAATGTTGAACTCCCCTCTCCTCCAACTTCTGTTAAAGGCAAAGAGAAAGTTGGGGAACCGACAAGGAAGTCAAAACCAGTTTCCCAGGGCGTCAAGATTGCACCTACCGCACCTGTTCGCCCTGCCGCGCCAAAACCTCCAAAATCTAAGGTCATTCCTACTGCACCTCCAATGTCTCCTTCCCCATCCCCTGAACCTCAACCAAAATCCAAAGTCTCTAAATCCCTCTCTTCTAAACCTGCCGCACCAAAACAACCCTATGTTGTCCCTCAATCTACCGTGCCTTCCCTCAAATCCAAACCTTCTATATCCCTCAAAACAGCACCAAGTAAGGGGGAGTCGTTTGACAAGAAAAGATCCCATACCCCTAGCCCTGTCAAAGTCTCCAAAAAGGCTAAGGTGGCTAAGCAACCTTCACCTGAGGTAATCTCCCCAACCCTTTCATCTGACGAAGACATAGTGGTTGCCCCTCCCAAAATTTCAAAGAATTTTGTTCTGGATGCCCAAGAGGCTGATATGGAAGAAGTTAGTGGCTCTGAGAATGAGGATGATGCTGCCTCAGAAGAGGATGAGCAGTCTGAGGATGCCACTGACCGTGAAACAGAGGAACAGGCTGTTGAGACGCCCATTGATAAGGGTTGGTTGATGAAAGTTCTGAGGAAGAACATGAAGATTCTGCCGCAAGTGATAAGTCTGCCGCAGAAAAGGATATGATGTTGAGCATGTTGAAGAAGATATTGCTCCTGAGAAGATGCGTTCCTTTGTTGTTGTTGAAGATGTTGATGATGATGAGCCAATATCACCAAGGGTTACTGTCTCTGAGCAACGTTGAAGTTCCTCCTACCGTGCCTCCTGTCCCTACCGCACCAGCTCCATCGACCGCACCACCTGCTCTTGAGCCAAGTCAATCTATTCTTGAACTGCTTGCCGCAGTCAAGCTTCTTACTCAGATGCAGGCAGACACTCAGTCTCAGGTTGAATCTTTAGTGTCTAGTATGGTGGCGCTTCGAGAGGAGGTTATTGAGCTGAAGACTGATCAAGCCGCATTGAAGCGAGATGTTGCCGCACTTCCCTCCGAGATGATTTCGACCATTAAGGGGGAGAGTGTTGTGATAACAAAGGCTGTCAAGGACATTATGCAAGGAACAACTAGCAGCTCTACCGCACCTCCTGCCGCAGATCCTGCTCTCACCTATGCCGCACTCAGAGAGGCCCTTCATAAGCAAACTAATTACATCAGTACCAGTGTTGTCAATGGTGTTGAAGGTGCGAGCAAAGAATTGTCAAAGGCTATGAATTCTGATAAACTTGAGGTCAAGGATGAGCTGGGCAAGGAGCTGAAGAAGTTGAAATCTTCTCTAAAGGAGGAAATAATGGTTCAAACAAATACCGCACTTCTTACGGTTGCTGAAAAGTTTACTCCCAAGATTACCGCGATGACTGAAGCAATGAAGGTTCAAACCAACCGTATCGAGATCAACAACGTCAGAATTGAAGGACAATCTACCAAGATTGACCTCCTATCCAACCGCATCAATACGGTAATGAACAGGCTAAATCGACAAGGCGTGATTCAAGCCGCGCAGGAAGCTTTTCAAACTCCTGAAGCAGGTCACGGAAATGTTCAAGCTCACGGTGAAGAGGAAGAAGAAGATGGAATCACTGCTCCTGTTATGATTCCAGGATTGAATATCCCTGCCTACCGCTTTCCTCTTACCGCAAAATTCATTGAAGACCTCATTGATGTTGACCGTATTTGATCTGACCGCATGTGGTCATGAACATTTGATGTTTTAAACAATCTTACTTTTATGTTTTTATTCTGGGTTTGTAACTTAAAACAATATTTCTCTTTTGAGATCCTTATACTCCTGCTGCCTTAATGATTATCATCTTGGAGTATAATTATTGTGTTTGTTGCATTTCTACTTCTTCTCTGATTATTTATCTTGAAATGCTTCAAATAATTTTTCTATCTTCTAGGATTAGTAATTTGTTTTTTCTTTTTAGGATGATAGAAATCTATAACATTGGCTTAGAGTGTGCATTGACTTGGGACATGATATTTAATAAAATATTTATTCTTGAAAACATGTTTTTACCAAGTACAATGAATTAGCCTTTGTTATAGTAGGTAATGGTCTCAATCAAATAGGGGGAGATTGTTGGGTATGCTTATTATAAACCACTCCTATTACCTTAATTTGATTGATCCCATAACCTTATTTTACTCTTTGTGGACTTTAGGATACATTGTAAGAAGTACTTGTACTTCATTTAGAATAGTTCACTTTATAGTTGAATAGGCTTAGCAGATTAGGACTCAATTTTTCTAAGTCTGGAAAAATGAGGTAGGTTACATAGGACTCAATTTTCTAAGTCTGGAAAAATGAGGTAGGTCCATTACCTACCGCATGTAACCTACCGCATAACCAAGGTGCCGCATTCTCTATGCTTGCCGCAGATAACCTTGCCGCATGGTTTCATCCTACCGCGTGAATCTCTACCGCATGGAACCATGGTTGAAGAAACTCAAGATGGTTCAAACTTAACCATGGTCACACTTGTGTCTTTACCTTGGTTAGTTTTGAACGTTGCAAATTCAAATTTCAAATTTGAATACAACTGTCATCATAGTACAGTTGGACCACCATGACTCTGCAACAAAAGGACAACTCAGACTGAGCTCCAATTAGATTTCAACAGCTCATTGTCCTTCAACTTGGACCCCAAGTATTTCTAACGGCTAGTTTCTCCATCAAGGCTATAAATAGACCTTGAATTCTTCATTGAAAGATACGCTGAGATTCTAAGAGAGAAATTGCTGTTAAAATTCTTGGTGATTGAAGATCATACTCAAGATTTCCAAAATCCTTTGAATCTTCAAGCACTCAACCTTCAAGTCTTCAACAAATCTCCAGCAACCTTCAAGATCAAATCTCAAGCCTCTCAACACAAGATTCATTAGGCTCTAAAATCATATAGATTTCAAAGAGCTCTTGATTCTTACACACACACTCACCCCGATTGATCAATCACATAGATTGAATCATTAGGGATACACTGGTCTAAGTCTAGGATTGTTCTTCATAGAAAATAGGAGTTAATTCAGTTCTTCATCTTTGTAATCTGTACTCAAGAGAATTAATACATCCTCCATTCATAATCCAAGACTGACCATCTTGGTAAAGGACGTAGATCTTTTAACAGATCGAACCTTTCCAAATCATTGTGTCATTTACTTACTGCACTTTACCTTTCTGCAAATTTACTTATTGTTCATCTTGTTCATATTGCTCTTCACTTGTTCATATTAATTTTGTTTGTCTTTTAGTGTTTGATCTTTCAGATTTAAGAACAAGTGTGAATTGTGTTTGTTTGTCTACCTCATTGCCTAAGTTAAAATCTGACTAACTTATTATTTGCCAAAATCTCCAAGACACAAATTTTCAATCTTTCAACCTACCTCACCTTAACCTACCGCACTACTACCTACCGCATATACATCTACCGCACTACCTACCGCAAAAACTAACCTACCGCATTGAACTTATCAAAACCAACTCTTAACTTGTTTCAACGAAAACTTCCGCTGTGCATTTTATACTTGACCGTGTGGTTTTTATCTACCGCAAAACTCAAGTGTAAGCATAAAGGTTGAATTTTGAAAAAGGGTTGAAATTTTAAATAGGCTATTCACCCCCCCCCTCTAGCCTCTTTTCATACCCTTGTTGTGTCTCTGGGACCAACAAGTTGCAATGTAGGACCTAATGTTCCATTTTTTGCAATTTAGTACACTATGTTCACATTTTGTTGCAATCCAAAGCAAAAATGGATGGCACTTGACAAAAGTTAACGAAATAGATGAAAAGTGTAATGATTGTTATTTAAATTTAATTTTTCAACCCCTAGAGTTTAATATTTGTATGAAAATACATTGTAGCAGTACATTTTAATAAATAAAGCATTATAAATAGTAACATATAAATGATTTTTAAACAATATAGAAATAAAACCTTTGATTTTATTATTTGCATCAATTATTAATATTTTATTATTTTCAAACCAAGTTTTACTTTGTCACAAAAATAAACTAAATTATCTCTTCAATTATTATCTTGATTTAAAAACACTACAGAGAGTGGGAGATGAGACATAGATGGTGAGGGCCGACCAAAGACGAGTGCCAGAGATGGGATAGAGATAGAGAGAGATGGGAGCAGATCTGATTTAAAATGAGACCCACTTCTGATTCGGAGATGTTAGGGGCTGGAATGGTGAGGCAGTGGGGTGACCAAAGATAGTCGGAGAAAAACCGACGGGGAAGTTGAGAGTAAAGACGAAGATAGGGAGGAGTGGAGAGGGCGCTGGTGGAATATTGTCAGAAGAGGTGGTGGGTTTGTGGAGGGGGATGCCATGAGAAGAGGCGGCATAGGAGTAGAGGTGGAGGTGCGAGGCGAAGGCACTAAGGTAGAGAAGAGGAAGGGTGGGGATAGGCTAGCCCGGACCGTGGCCGTGAGTGTGGGAAATTGCATTGGCTGCGTCTTAGAGCAGTGACGGAGAAAGCAGCTTGTGGAAAGGGAGCGGTACAGAGAAAGAGGGGAATTAATTTTTTATAGGGCAGATTAGATTATTTGAGAAAGGTTGGGATATAGGAGTATTTGTTTCCTTTAAAGAGTGTTATTCGTATATTAAAAAAAAAATTGTATGTTTTGGCATATTAGATTATTGAATTCTTTAGTTCTTTTTTTTCAGTTTCTCTATTTTTCACACATTTTATATTATTTTTTCCAAAATCATTACTATGTTATTATTTAATAATGCTTTATTTTTTCTTGATTTTTACAATATATTTCAATAAGAGTAAAAAGTATTAAACTTTAGGGGCTGAAATTGAAATTTTAAAAGATGCCCATCACACTTTCCATCTATTTTGTTAGCTTTGGTCAAGTGCCATCCATTTTTGCCTTGGATTGCAACAAAATGTGAACATAGTGTACTACATTGCAAAAATTGAAACATTATGTCCTACATTGCAACTTCATGTGAAGTTAGTGGCAGTAAAGTGTTATTTCCTCGATTGCAATACATGGAGTGGCACACAAAAGTAGTACAGGTGATCTCGACTCTAACAAAAGTACACGGGTCGTTGAAATTACCCTGTTCAAAACCGTTTTCTTTATTGATTATCCCGCCAACGTTCGACTGTGTCGGACGGGTCCCTTTATCCTTTCAATTAAAGTTTCTGACCGTTAACAAAATCTGAATGTTCGTTAGAGCACTATAAATATATTGCTTCCTCTCACATCAAATTTCATCACAAATTCTCCCCCGTATCTTCTACTGCTCTACAATTCACACACATAAATAATAACACTCTCTGTTTTCTCTGAATTTTTTTTCCCAATTCCATCTAAAATGGCATCGATCGGCGTGTTGAGATCCACTATCTTCGCAGTGATAATGGTGGTGCTTCTCTGTTCGGCTACTGCTTTTGCTCAAGATATTGAGCTATCGCCGGCGCCGGCACCGGCTCCGATGGACGCCGGATCGGGATTTTCTGTCACTGTATCTAACGCATTCGTTTGTTCTTCGCTTTTATTATCTCTGATTAAGCTTCTCTGGCATTAAATCGTTAAGGCTGAAACTCAGAGATTTATGTTTTTGTTGGTGGGAGGGATTCCACTAGTTATGATGTGATACTGTTTTTACCCTAATTTTTGGTTAGGGTTTAATTAATTAATTTGTTGTTATTGTTAACCAGATTGATACTGGAAAGTTGAGATTAATGGAATGGGTAATCTGTTCCGGAATAATGTTTTAATTTTTATTTTCGTTTGTCCCAAAATAAATGTCGTCTTACTAAAAAATTGGTACGAAGTTTGGTAATCTTTATATACTACGTATTCTAATAGGTACAAACATTGTAATGTCATAGGAAAAGTGTCACTCTACTCATATGAATAGATTGAAACAATCAAAGAAAAACTAAAAGCTTAAAATTGACTTATCAATTGTGACATTTATTCCAAAACAGAAGGAGTACATACAATATTATTCTTTTATTGTTACAAAAATTGTATTTGGTCTATTCGAGTTTTTCATCTCAGCTAATTATTTTTTGTTACTACATATTAGGCTCCGTTTGTTTCGCGGAAAATAACTTCCGGAAAACGATTTCTTGGAAAATGTTTTTCCGGAAAACGATTTCTTGGAAAATGTTTTTCCGGAAAATGTAATTTTCACTGTTTGGTGAATTTTAAGAAAATGCTTTCCGGAAAACTTTTTTAGATACATTAATTTTGATCACCTAGAGTATATATTAAAAAGAAATAATCAATAAATTAGTCATTATCTCCAATTTCAATTATAAAGTAAAATGGAAATGTAGTTTTGTAATTAAAATTGACTAAAGTTAATAATTTAACATATTGCAAAATATTCATAAAAATAAAATATTTTTAAACATTTTTTAATTAACTGTGTATATTTAAAAAATAATTTTCGTAAAACAAAAATTGGAGTTAAAACAACAATTGAAGTGTTAGCATTTTCCGAAAAAACGTTTTCCTTAGGTGGAGGTAAGGAAAACGTTTTCCTTAGGAATGGAGGAAAACCACTTCCTTGGAAAACATTTTCCCCATTTTCCGGTGTTTAAACACCGAAATGGGGAAAATGTTTTCCGGAAGTTGTTTTCCGCCAAACAAACGGAGCCCAGTCTTATTTTCCCGGTCTCCTTTTGGTAAGAATTTTAAATGTGAATAGTACAATGAAAATTATTCAAGAGTCGCTTATATCAATAATAAACCAGTGTTACTCCCGTGCGATGTACGGACTGTCGCTTTTACGTATTTGGAAAAAATTTAAATAAGTTCAATAAAAAAAATATAATTAAGGTATACTCACTCCGTCCTACCTCACTTGAGACTTATTTTCATTTTGGCCTGTCCAACTTCACTTGAGACTCCCTAAAATGGTAATCTTTTTATAATTTTATATTCAATCTACCACACCCACTCATTCTCTCTCTTCATTGTCCACCACACAATTCATTCAACCAACCTACTATTACACCCACTCATTCTCTCTCTTCATTTTCTACCACATATTTTCCTTATTTGATTCTTTTTTCCTTAGTTATTGTGCCAACCTCAAAGGTCTCAAGTGAGGTGGGACGGAGGGAGTACATTATAAAAGAGAAATGTTTTCACACATTAAGGAGAATGATTTTTACAAATTGTGAAAAAGTTCTTTGTAGACAACAGTAATAACATCAACTACAAATTTTGTCGTGGCATATCAATATCTTAAGGTCAGCTGGATCTCTAACGTAGACTAATATTGGGATAAACGATCAATACCATAAAACGATAAAAATAGCCTCTGAAATCCTTAAAACAAAGTATCTATACGGATTAGGCATAAATAACCTTTTTCTTAGGTCTTTTAAACCCTGCCTCAAGAGGCTACGCGGGGTCCTAAATAACCTTTTTCAGGCCTTTTAAACCATGAGGCTATGCACTATGACTTTTATTCGTCTCAGTCCGACGTTTGATTTAATATGGTGAGTTCCGTAGTTCATTCGGAGTCAAAAGTTACAACCGATGTCATTTTTGGGAAAGCAACATTTTATTAGGGTTTCCCTTTATAGTATACTTTTGTTTTTATAATACTAGAGATTTATATTTATATTTTGTTTAAATCACATTAAACAGTAATTTTAATTTTATTATAATAACAAATGACAAAACTTGTATGAGAACACTATGACCCATTTCATAGTGACGGGTCATTTTTGACCCACGACCCGAAACCATGACCCGCGGGCAAAAGATTTTTTTGTTGTGTTTTTTTCGGTTTGCCAAAAGTAATAGTTACTATAACTAAATGTAACAAACGTGTTACTTATATGTAATAGTTTGTATACATAAAATTAATACATATATACAGAAAAGTAACAGGGTTTTTTTACGTTTTCTTCACTTGCCAAAAGTAATATTTATTATAACTAAAATGTAACGAACATGTTACTTATATGTAACAGTATTTATACATAATTGTAACACATATGTATAGAAAAGTAATAATTCAACCCTTTACACTTTAGAACTAAAAACACTTTTGTTAGTAACATTGTAATAATAAGAAAGTAACAATTTTTGTAAATGAATGTTACATTTTTACTTGTATAATAACATTGTAAAACAGTTACGTTTTACTTGTATAATAGTATATCCACATGTTTTCAAATAATAAGTTACAATAAGTTCAATTTATCATGATACATATAAAAGTATTACATTATATATAGAAATCTGTTACAATTTCATCTACTAAAGTGTTACACTTAGTTATTGTTAGTGTTACACGTATTTATAGTTAGTATTACAGTTGAAAGATGAGTAAAATGAGTTTTTTTTTTTTTTTTGTAAACTGGTGTTACGTTTACTTATAAACAATGTTAATTTATAAGTAACACAGTTGTTACATTTAATTATACTAAGTATTACTTTTGACAAACGAAAAAACTACCAAAAAAATAAATAAATAATAAAAAAAAGGGTCATGGTCGCTGCCACGTGGCAGATTTTGAGTGAGCGTGGGTTGAGATCCTATGCTTCGCGCAAAATTGCTACCGTTGCAACGTTCTCATGCATGTGAACAAATGAGTGTTCTCCTGGGAGACTACCTCGTAACAAATTTGTTAAAAAATAATTAAATGAAATTAAAACTAGGGATTTTTACCAATAAGTTCTTAGGGGAATGTGGTATTTACAAATAAAAACACAACATTTCAAATTCTACCATAGGGTCCTTAGTTCAAATCAATTTTACCAATAAATCCCTCGTACCTTTTAAATGGCAAAAATACCCCCAACCCAAATTAAATCCTCCAACACCTCTAACCTTTGACTATTTTGACTGCCACATTTATATTTGACCATCACCACCTGCCACAGTTGACCGACGCCGACGCCACCACCGACCGCCGGCCGCCACCACCATCCGCCACCGACCGCCGGCCACCACCATCCGCCACCGACCGCCGGCCACAACCACCGCTGACCGCCGCTGACCACCACCGCCGGCCACCACCACTGCCGCCACAACCATCTGCAACCCCAAGTATTATAAATAAAAATTTTTGCTCTTGAGAGGGTTTAAACTCGTGTGTGAATAACTGAGAAATGAATATCTCATTTATTATTATATTAACAACAGAGAAAAATTGATAACTGAGAAATGAATGTACCAGTTCTTGTACTCAAATTCATATGTGAATAACTGAGAAATGAATGTCTCATTTATTATATAATTAAACCGATGAAATGAGTCATCAATTGGGAAATTAGAGGTAATTTTATCAGTTTTTATTCAATTATGAATAACTGTTAAATGAATGTCTCAGTTATTATATTCAAATTCATGTGAACAACTGTGAAACGCATGTCTCAGTTATTATAACGATTGTTAAATCATACAACTTTGAAATCTTATAATTGTGAAATCATACAACTATGAAATCAATTGAGAATTAATTTTATAAGTGATAAATGAAAAATAACACAAGTGTGTAAACTGAGTAATCATTCAAATATGAAATTAATTGAGAAATGAAAATGATTTGTCAATTATTTACAAGAGAAAAAATGAAGTTTTTATTTTAAATTTGAATCATAACTTGAATATACTTGTTTGATTCGTTTCAACGATACAAATAATTCGGTGTTATCAAATTATTTTTTCAACTTCTAGATTGCAAGATATATCGTTTTAAAATTTTAATGGGAAAAAAATAAGAGAGAGAGAGAGAGGGAGGGGAGGAGAGGAGTGGAGAGAGAGAGAGAGAGGAGCATTTTTTTTTTTTTTTTGTCAACCTAGAGAGAGCAGCATTGTTGCATACTTGGATGTGGGAATAAGAGGGTGTGTTTGGCGTGCGTAGCTTTTGGGTGAGGAGGAGTAATTTGGTCCAGCTATAATACCAGGGTCTTATTAGGGGGTTTTGTAAATATCAGTCCTTATTGGTAGTATTTATTTGGCTGAGGGATGTTTTGATCAAATCCTCTTAAAACTACTACTCAAATTTACCTACGTTACAAAAAGGATTTTTTTTATTTTAATACAGTTATAGATGGAGCCAAACGCCGTTAGATAGATAGCTGGCTTCTTTCTCGCGCACTCTTTCTTTCTTCCTCCAGAGATCTGTTCTGAATTTCTAATTCTAAACCCCCCCCCCTTTCTCTTCATTGACACTCTCCTCCCCTCACATTTCCATGGCCTCCAGGCTCACATCTCGACTCGCGTCCCGTCTCCTAAATAACGCCGCCACCCTCCACCACCACCGCACCATCTTCACGCTCCCCACCAATTCCTCCTCCTCAACCCCCACCCTTCATCCTCCCCTCCTCCACCTTCCGCCTATTCTCAACCCGCTTCTCCACCACCCGCGCCACCCAACCCGACCCACAAAACTCGACATCGGCGCCCGCGCCCGCCAACTCCAGAACCGCCGTCTCTGGACATACGCATTAACCTTCAGCTGCATCGCCGATTCATAGTAATCGTCCTCAACCAATTCCAAGACCAATTAGTCTTCTACGTCACCCCTACCCAAGCCCTAGCTCAACACACCGAAACCCCTCCAAAACAAAAATTCCGGCTCGGCGGCTTGATCCTCGAAGGCAGCGTCGCTCAGCCGGCTCCTCGCCGGAAATGGAATTCGTGATCACCGATCTGATTACAGATATTTTAGTTAGGTATCAGGGTTCGTTGCCTGATT
>JAOWBW010003551.1:0-26124 GCA_026119855.1 Campanula takesimana | reverse complement strand
TCTACACTTTCGTCCATACAACGCTTCGTGCGGTGCCATCCCAATACTAGCATGAAAACTGTTATTGTACGCGAATTCCAACTAGCGCAAATGTTTATACAACGTTCCTTACAGTCTCTAACGACGTAGCTTCAACATGTCTTCAGAGTCTGGATAGTCCTTTCGACTGCCCATCTGTATGCGGGTGAAAAGTCCTTACTATCTTCAACTCTGTACCCAATGCTGTTGTAAGGCTCTTCCAGAATTTTGATGTAAACTTGCATCTCGACGGACACTATCAAAAGGTATTCCATGCAGTCTCACAATTTCATCAAATATAACTTGGCTAACTCTCCAACGAATCCGTCACCTTGATTTCTAGAAAATGAGCCGAATTCGTGAGTCTGTCCACGATAACCCAAATTGCATTGTGTCCTTCAGTGTCTTTGGACCCTATACAAATCCATCACTATATGCTCCCACTTCCATTTAAATAGGTAAAGACTGAATAATCCACCGATCTCTGTTTGTTCACTTTTCACTTGTTGGACACACCAAACACTTTGATACAAACTCGGCTATATCTCCTTTCATGTAATCCACCAAAAATGACTTCTAGGTTTTCTGTACATCTTCGTATCCAGGATGTACAGAAAATCTTGAACAATGAGCTTCCTATTCAAAATCTCTTCTTAATTTCCTCATTGTCTGGTACCCATATCCTTTAGGTACCTCATGATTTCCCTCCTTTCCTACTGTAGATATCCTTATTGGCTGTGCGGGACTGCCCGTGAGCCTTATCGGTGCACGAATGATAAACGGACTTCAAATTCATGATCAGAGCAAAAACGAGCAAACAGGCAAAAATTCGTTTTCGAGGTGCGGGACCGGAAAAGGGGCCCGCAAACCCCCGAATTGCTCGCTGTTATCCATTCTGTGCATTAAAAATATATTATTACCTTTCTTGCTAATTGACATATTTCAGATATACCGGCGTGACCACAAAATTATTCCGAGCAACTTCGTGTTGGACTTGCGGACAACCGGGACACCGGAGGCGCGCACAACGGAGCAGTACGGAGCGAAAAGCGGAGCCGGAAAGATGGTTATCCAAATTGGAAAATATCTCAAAATATCTTATCAACTGGTCAAGAAGAGCAAAAAATATATTATTGTCGTTCCTTGCTCATAAAAATATTTCAGATATACCGGCCTGACCAGAAAAATATTCCGAGCAACTTTCATGTTGGACTCGCGGACAATCGGGACACCGGAGACGCACAACGGGAGCAGTTGCGGAGCGGGAAGCCGGAACAGAGATAAGGAAGATGACTTTAAGCCTTAGTCAAGAAGGATAGATGATGAATCCACCAATTTACAAACTCCCCCCTCCAAGTTACAACCAATTTACAACCTCCCCCCTCCAAGTTACAACCAATTTACCACCTCCTCCTCCTATATACACCACTCTCATCCATTTCAAAAAGAGAGACACAAAAACAAAAGAAAAAAAAAAAACCCTACCATCCTCCACTCTCATTCTCTCTCAACAAGAACACCACCACCACACCATCACCACACCACCACTCATACACCACCCCTACACCACCCATAAATCACCAAACAAACCACAAAAAACACATCAAAGCCAAAACTTTGATCAAACACAAAGCAAAAAGAAAGAAAAAGTCTTCCCTTGGTTGACAAAGGGAGCACCCATAATCTCAAAAGCTAGGTAAAACTCTATGTAAACCTTGGCTCTTTAGATATGTAAGCAATATTGGGAGTGGTTTGGAACCTAGTCAAATAATGACTAGGTTTCCTTCATCTTCCATGTTTTTTTAGCTTTGTAAAGCTTTGTTTATGTATATAAATGATGATCATGTGATGCTAATACTCAGTTTATTATGTTTATATATGTTCATAATAGTCATAATATTCATATGCTTTAATTTGTGTATGAAAATCTTCATGTTTCTCTCAAAGGGCGTAAATCTGCCCTCTTTGGCTTTCCTTCATGATCATGCATGTGAAAATCATTATTTGTTGAGAAATAGCTCTTGGATAATGTTGTTAACATGTTAAATATCAAAGTCCTTGAGTTTCATG
Source organism: Campanula takesimana (assembly GCA_026119855.1). Taxonomy (NCBI): domain Eukaryota; kingdom Viridiplantae; phylum Streptophyta; class Magnoliopsida; order Asterales; family Campanulaceae; genus Campanula; species Campanula takesimana. The sequence continues at coordinate 24,036 of JAOWBW010003551.1, read as the reverse complement.
CCTTGGTTTGAAGATATAGTAGTGTTTTGAGGTCTATAATCATGCCTCATATAATCAGTTTTTACTTTCTGTATAGAGTCTTGATTTTGATGAGCTTGTAAATCCATCTTAGAGTGGTTTTCTGGTTTAGGTCAAAGAACAAAAGTTGTTCATAACATGTTTAAATATATGATCCTAAAGTTTCATGTTCATATTCCATGCCTAGATCATATTTTCATGCATAAATTTGGGTCTCAGTGATTCTGAGTTGTTTATTCACTGTGGTACCTTGCTGTGTTCTTGGGCTTCAAACTTGATGAAAAATAATTTTCTGGACAAAGATCAAAACATGGATTTTGTTCTACACGAACTCAGGATGATTATAATATTTTTTATACATTTTTGGATCACTGTAAGTTCTCCTTTCAAACATATGTTTCAAACTCAAAATTCAGATTCTGCACTTCCAGTTTCTGACATTGAAATGTCAGAAACCTTTTGAACCACTAAAACTCATCCTATGAACTCCAAATTTTGGGATATTCATTTTTTATGCGTGGTATTCAACTTTTGTTCTTTGGGTTTTGTCAGATTCCCAAGATAAGATGGTGAAAATTGGTGATAAACATGCTAAGGTTTCTGTTTGCCTTTTCTGGGCTGAATTTTGTGATCAACTTTATTGCATGTGTTTGGGGCCTAAACTTGGTCCAAAAAGTCTACAAAAACTCCCTTGTGATCCCTAGTATTCAGGGATTAACCCCCAATTTTTATTTTTGGAATCGGATTGATTTTAGGACAGGTACGACGGCTCGGGGACGGAAAGTGTCACCGAAATCAACAAAAGCACCGTCGAGGATATTTATTATTATTTGTGGGATTTGTCTCCCCTATTTTTTGTATATGTGTAATTGTGTAATATCCCCTCCCGTGGATGTATTATTGCTTGATATGATCAAAACCATTCTTGAAAACCAATCGGGGAATCCACTCAAACCGAGTTCCCGGTTGTGAATAAAAATGAAACTTCCTAGAATAGGAAGACCTCCATATATATTTCATCACCATTTTTTGGTAGGGCATAAAATCCAAATTAAAAGGCATAAAATTGAATATAAGTGGCACGCATATAGAGACCATCACGGGCGAGAAGAGTGCCTAACCCCTTCTCTTCTCGTAACTTAGCCCCCGAACCCATTTTCTCAAAAAAGGTTTTTTCTTCATTTTTCCTAAAATCAAAATGAGGTGGCGACTCTTGCAATCAAATCACAGCATCAAGAGGAAACCATTGTGTGAGAACCGAGCGCATTTCCAAAAGCGCATCAGCACGAGACGGGCGCGAACCGCTTTCACGGGCGGTCATTTCGCGGTGATCCGATCATCTCGGGCGCGGGCTCTCACAGTGGCGACTCTGCTGGGGAGTTGTTTTAAAGTGGGCTAGACTCTAAATCTTTGTGTGTGCCATGCTTTATGTGCCTTACTTGGGGTGTATATATCTGTGCCCTAACCTCTGTTTTGCAGGGGTTTTTTTCGCTTATCTTATTTGTATATATATATATGCATTGCGTGGTGAGTGATTCCCCAAAAAAGGGGTAAAACAAGTAAAAAAGGAAAAAAATGATTTTCTTGTTTTCTTTACGTGCTTTCAAAATGATTTTTCGAACTCATAGATACCTCACACACATGCACGTTTTTTGAAAAGCGTCTTAGAATCTCAAACCCGAGACGGTAAACCTGGGGCATAAGGGAGCTCACTTGACTTCCCCATAGGGTCAACGGTATACTGTTTCCCCCTTAGCAGCGCCTACGGTCGCTGTGATGGGTGTAAGCCAAGCTTCAAAAGCCGAAATGCGATGTCCATATTCTTTCGAAAATAACACGTCACAGACTTCATGTCGGTTTTTGTCTAAACAATTTTACTTCAATCCTATGAATTCCCAAAAGGTTATAATCGACCTCAATTGTGGATATCATGTTGAAATTCTTGGATTGACTTGAAATTGTCAAGACCCTCACATAGACCGTAACCGAATGGTGGATCCCAGAAAGAGTATAGGCCCTTCGCTAGGGGCTCGGACGGCCAATAGTACAGTACAGGTGAAAAACGTTGGTCCTATACTTTGGAGATGGTATCCACTATTCCAAGATTCATGCAAAAACATGTCAAAATAAAGCAAGTGCTTATCCGGCATTCTAGGATTGATTTTGATTTTTGAACTCCTTTTGAATCAAACTCGGAAAATCTCGATCCTTTTCACTCTCTAATCAGCCCTAAACACCATCCCTTTCAGATACTCTAAGCCTGGCATCTACTTGGAAAGGGGGAGCTAGAAACAGTAAGGGGAGGTTGATCCGAGTTGCCGAGACAGTGCCTGTAACCGAAGAAGCTATTGCAATGGCCCAGGAAGGAAATGAGGAAGCCTATGTGCCGCCACCAGGTCTTCAAGCATGGTTGGAGCAGAATGTGTTGGGTCAGATGAGGATTCAGCAAGATGAGCTACTGGCTACACTTGTGCAGATGCAGAATCAGAATAGTAATGGGGCTCCCAATGGCAACCCCAACAGAAATCCCAATGGCGATCCGAACGTTAATCAGACCGGAAATGGGGTTCCCCTAATCCCAATGGAATCAACCATAAGAATCCTATTGGTAGCAACACCATCGGCCAGAGTCATCACCAGAACATCCCTCCTCAGGGTAATGTGGCTCATCCAGACTTCAGTGGCACTCACCAGCCCTTCATCCCGAATCCAGCAAATTTTGCTGTGCATCCGTCTCAGTATCCGCCTGATCATAATGCCTTTGCTCAGTATATGCAGACTCTGTATCCGAATCAGCAGCCCAACGCTTATGGTGCGTTTGCTAGCGGTGCCTCTCAGATTAATCAAGGAACTTCCCAGGGGCAAGATCCTAACCTAGTCCGCCAAATGGAAGCGTTCTACAAGGGTGTCCCATATGTACCCCTTACTAAAGCTGAGATTGAAATGAGCGAAATGAAAGAAATGTTGAGAAAGGTCATGAATAAAGGGGAGTTTTCTGCAGATTCCTTGAAATTATCTCCATTTGCTGTTCTGCCTCCTAAATTCAAAATGCCCGATGTGGAGAAATTTGACGGTACAGGTTGCCCAATGGCCCACCTGAAATCTTACGCTCATGCAATGCAGTCTCGTGGGGCTAATGTTGGTGCGATGGCCTCCAACTTCCATCTGACTTTGGTAGGAGCCGCTAAGCAGTGGTTTATGACTGTGGATGCCAATCTGGTTGATAATTGGGGGAAGCTCGTGGATGAATTCCAGAAGCGATACAAAGATAACTCCAACTGGGAGAAGAGCCGTCGTGACCTCGATTCGTGTGCTCAGCGTGAGAAGGAATCCTTTTCTGAATTTGCAAGTAGGTGGAGGAAGAAAGTTGCTCAAACTCTGGAGAGGCCTGACAGTGCCGAGCAAACTCGTATTTTCCTTAAGAATCTTCAGCCGGTGTATGCAGATAAGATGAAATATCTCCCGTTTCCAGATTTTGCTTCTATTCTTGATGTGGGTTCTCGTATTGACGAAGATGTCCGAACTGGGGTGATCAAGCTAGATTCTTCTCCTAGCTCCTACAGATTCCGATCCGCTGCTAAAGCCCCGGCACCAGTTGTGAACAATGTTGCCATGACCCCTGCTCCTTTTTGGAACAGCAATGTGGGACCAAGCCGGAGCAGCTACAATAGGGCACCTCCGTGTTATAATCAAGACGGGTCTGTGAACTCTGTCACCGATCAGCGAAGGAATGGTGGAAATCGGAGAGATCGCCATTTTGATAAATTCAGCGCTCCATTGTCTACTATCTTTCAAGGATTGGTCGCCCAAGGAGTACTAAAGCCGATAGAAGGATACCGCCCGCCTAATCCGCCTCCTAAGAATTGGGATGCAAGTAAATATTGTGCATACCACGTATCACCTGGTCATGCGACAAATGAATGTTGGAGTTTGAGACACACTCTGCAAGACATGATAGACGATGGACTCATTCAGAAGCCGCCCCAACCAAATGTGGTGACTAATCCCTTGCCAGGGATCCATGTGATCGAGTTTGAAGGAAACTACTCAAGGACTAGTTTCATCGTTCCGAAGAAAGCTTTGAATTACACTGTAACTCCTGTTATCTCCGAAGATTTTGAATGCCATATGATCTCTTGGGATTCGATTTTGTCTAGTGCTAAAGCTGTTAAGGAGCAAAAGGCCCCTGTTAAAAAGGCCACTTGGGTTGGCGGAAATGTGAATCACCTCACTCGCTCGGGAAGAGCCTATCAGCCTCCAAATCCCGAGGCAAGTGAATTGGGAAAGGATAAAGAAGAAGTCCCCGCTCAGAAAGAGAAGGTCGCCGAGAACCCGGTCTTGACCCAGTTAAAGAAAACCCAGGCTAATATATCCATTTGGGGTTTGCTCTCGTCTTCACAGGAGCACCGAGACGTGTTGGTTAAAGCTCTTGCTCAAGCTGTCATCCCGATCGAGACTTCTCCCAATGACCTTGTCCACATGATCGGCAACATTCATTTTGGGAATATCATCACTTTTACCGATCTCGATGCACCAAAAATTGGTCTTAATCATGTCGAGGCTCTGCACATCACAGTTGGGGTCGGAGGTGAGCACTTAGCTCGTGTTTTGATCGATAATGGCTCCTCAGTAAATGTATGCCCCGTGCATGTTCTCGCAGATTTGGGAATCAAGATAACTGATTTGGCCCCATCTTCTCAAGTGGTTCGTGCTTACGATAGCACCAGTCGCTGTGTTCTGGGTGTTGTCCTTCTCACTCTCACCATTGGCCCTCTTGTCATGCCGATTGAATTTCAAGTGATTGATATCAAGTCCTCATTCAGTCTACTCTTGGGACGCCCTTGGATCCATGGAGTAAGAGGGGTAGCTTCCTCCTACCATCAGTGCATCAAGTTCATCCACGACAATCATGTAGTGGTAGTTCATGCCCAAGATGATACGCAAGTTCATGACCTCCCGATTTTGGGAATTGAGCACAAAGATACTGGCATCTTCTTGAGTGGTTTTGAAGTGATCCCACAAGCTCGGATCCATGCTATTGAATATGTCAAGGAGACCGATCTAATTGGTAGAAAGCGGACCAGGTATGGAGACGCAATGGCCTTGAATATGGTCAAGAAGATGAAGTTCCTGCCTATGATGGGGCTTGGAAAAGAGCAACAAGGGTGTATTGAACCTATCAAGGATGATGTTCCATTTTTCTTCCTTCCTTTTGGGCTTGGCTACAAACCGACTCCTGCCGAAATCGCCGAAGCTGTACGTCAGAAAAGGGAGAGACAGACTGCTATCAAAAGTGGAAGGACCTATAAGCTCCCCCCACTCCGTCCTTATGAAAAGTCCTGGAAGGGATATTTTGTTTGCAAAGTTGAAGATGTCGCGTATGTTATGCCTTTTGAGCCAGTTATTGGCATTAATGAAAAGCCTCATGCTGGATGGGAAGTATTTGAGAATATCAAGATGGTCGATGAAAACTTTGATGTGGGCAGTTCCTATAAGCAACTGGACCCGATTATTCCGTGGAATATTGATGAAGAAGATGATGTCTTCGGGTTGTTTGAAGGAACTTGAAGACGGATATGTGGGATCGGGGGGGCTTATGACCCGGTGAAGAAGCCGGCAGTGGCACCACTTAATAACTGGTCCAGAACCACTGGCCCGCTCGCTACTACTGACACTCTGGTGGAGCAGTTTGGTTATGTTCGCCCTGATGGCCCCGCTTTTGAACCCTTTGTGCTATCTAATGTTGTTTCCGGGACTCCCGAAGAGGACCTCACTGTCGAGGACCTCGACGCGGTCGCCGAGCTTGTACTCCCCTCTTTTGTGAATGAAGTTTCCTCTATTTCCGCTTACTCCTCGGTTGCCAATATTTTAAAAAATGATTTAACAAATGAAAATTTAACAACAACTAAAGTTAATCATGAATCTTTAAAAAACATAAGTCAAGATGAAAAAGACTATTTAATCGAGTTAAACAGGTTAGCAAAACAGCGTGGGGAACGAAAATTAGAAGCCTGTGGGGAAAATCTGTCTACCATCAATCTGGGGCTGAATGAAGAAGTCAAAGAAATGAAGATCGGGAGCTTCATGCAAGGGGCTGACAGGGAACAGCTGATCAGTTTACTCAAAGAATTTGTTGATGTGTTTGCCTGGTCGTATGAAGACATGCCAGGTTAGATCCGACGATCGTGGAACACCGAATTCCTACCTTTCCTGACGCCAAACCGGTCAAGCAGAAACTACGCAGAATCAAGCCGCAGTGGGCCCTTCAGGTTAAAGAGGAGATCGAGAGGCTGCTACAAGTAGGCTTCATCCGAGTTGTGGAGTATCCCCAATGGTTGTCCAATATGGTCACAGTTGAAAAGGCGAACGGCAAAGTCCGGATATGTGTCCGGATATGTGTTGATTTCAGAGACCTCAACAAGGCTTGCCCGAAGGATGATTTCCCGTTACCAAATATTGACATTTTGGTGGACTCGGTTGCAATGCACAAAGTGAAGTCGTTCGTTGATGGAATGGCGGGTTATAACCAAATTAAGATGGCAGTAGAAGATCAAGAGAAAACTTCCTTCATCACCCCGTGGGGGACGTTCTGCTATACTGTGATGCCTTTCGGTCTTAAAAATGCCGGAACCACTTATCAAAGAGGTGCTACGACCCTTTTTCATGACATGATCCACAAAGAGCTTGAAATCTACGTGGATGACATGATTGTGCACTCAGTTGAAGAAGGCGCTCAGCATCTGATTGACCTCAGAAAGTTCTTCGAAAGGTTGCGGAAGTACCACATGAAATTGAATCCTGCTAAATGCACATTCGGTACTGTCCGAGGCAAAGTCTTAGGTTTCTTGGTAACTGAAAAAGGGATTGAAGTCGACCCCGACAAAATAAAGGCCATCACAGAAATGCCTCAACCTCGAACTCAAAAAGAGGTGAAAGGTTTCTTGGGAAGGATTCAATACATTAGCAGATTCATACGGCAGTTAACCATGATGTGTGAACCGCTCTTTAAGCTCCTAAAAAAGGACACCGATCGATCATGGGATGAAGAATGCCAGATTGCTTTTGAAAAGGTCAAAGAATACTTGACAAGCCCACCGGTCTTGGCGCCACCTCATTCGTACAAACCCTTACGACTGTACCTAACAGTTACTGATACTGCAGTAGGAGCAATGCTTGCACAAGAAAAAGAGGACTCCTGGGTGGAAAGTGCCATCTATTTTGTTAGCAGAAAGCTACAAGGGAGTGAATTGAACTACTCAGCGTTGGAAAAGGCATGTACCGGTTTGGTTTGGGTCTCGCAGCGATTAAAAATTTATCTGCAATCCTTACCTGTCCAGATTATATCCCGAATGGATCCAGTGAAGTACATCCTCGAAAGGCCAACCATGTCCAATCGAGTGGCCAAGTGGGCTTTTCTCTTAAGCGAGTTTGATATGACTTACGCAACGCCTAAGTCCATTAAAGGAAGGGTGATAGCAGACCAGCTTGCAGATTTGGCTCTTGATCTTGAGCCCGGACCAGAAGCTCAGTTTCCCGATGAAGGGATCTACACTGTTGATTGTTCGGAGAATAAGTGGCAACTCTTCTTTGATGGGGCTGCCAACAAGAGAGGTTTCGGAATTGGAATCTTGCTCATTGATCCAAGTGATGCGCACACGCCCATTGCTATCCGGTTAGACTTCGACTGTTCGAATAACACAGCAGAGTATGAGGCTTGCATCGCCGGCCTGGGAGAAGCATTAAATCGAGGGGTCAAAGAAATTGAAGTGTTCGGGGACTCCGCCTTGATCATCAATCAGGTCGAGGGAAAATGGAAAATCCTGGATCCAAGACTACAGCAGTATCATATTCGACTGGTAGCGCTCACAGAACGCTTCTCAGATATCTCATTCCATTATCTCCCAAGGGACCGAAACAGATTCGCAGATGCATTGGCTACCCTAGCCTCCATCATGGAATTCCCTGCAGATGTTATGGTAAAGCCGTTTGTGGTTAGTAAGAGATCAATCCCAGCCTACTGCCTGGATATTGAGCTAGAAAGCGAAGAGAATGAAGAGCCGTGGTATACAGACGTATGGAATGTGCTCAGGAATGGGACCTACCCTCCAGAAAGGGACAAAAGGGCAAGGATTGCAATGCGCAGATGGGCCTCCCAATTTGTGATTTCCGGAGACGTTGTACAAAAGGTATCATCACGGACCAAATTTGCTCTGTGTAGATAAGACTGAGGCGAATAGAATCATGGATGAAATCCATGGGGACTGTGTGGACCCCACATGAATGGGCACATGCTCGCTAAGAAGATAGTGAGGCAAGGGTACTACTGGACCACGATGGAAAAGGATTGTATGATGAAAGTGCGAACCTGTGATCAGTGTCAGCGGTACGCTAGTCTACAACATCTGCCGCCACACGTTCTTTATCAATCAACTGCTCCTTGGCCTTTCTCCACATGGGGGATAGATGTTATTGGTCAGGTCAAACCGAAAGGTTCGGGTGGGCAAGAATACGTGCTCGTAGCTATCGATTACTTCACCAAGTGGGTTGAGGCCGCTGCTTACAAAGTTTTGAATGCCAAGAAGGTAGCCGAGTTCATTCGTACCAACATTTTCTACAGATATGGGGTCCCTTATGAGATGATCTCAGATAATGGAACTCACTTTGAAGGGGAAGTCAACCGATTGCTTGACGAATTCCGGGTGGTCAGACACAAGTCATCCCCCTATCGACCCCAAGCCAATGGAGCGGTAGAAGCGGCGAACAAAACCCTGGAGAACATCATTAGAAAGATGGCTATCACTGGAAAAGATTGGTCCGAGAAGCTGCCTTTAGCCTTGTGGGGATACCGCACATCTGTTCGGACACCGACTGGGGCTACTCCTTATTCACTTGCATATGGCATGGAAGCAGTTCTCCCGATTGAGCTTGAAATCCCCTCTATGAGAGTGCTACTTGAGAATCAAGTGTCTGAAGTTGATTGGTTACAAAGTCGCCATGAAGAGTTAGCATTGCTCGATGAAAAGCGGTTGTTGGCCCTTGAGCACAATCGTGCGTACCAGCGCAGAATTGCCAGAGCATTTAACAAGAAAGTGAAAGACCGCAATATCAAAATGGGAGATCTTGTGCTGCGAGAAAAGCCACCAAGTTATGTCGACCCCCGAGGGAAATGGAAGTCTCCGTGGTTGGGCCCCTACATTGTCAAGAAGATACAGTCTGGTGGAGCCGTGTTCCTGCAAACTGAATTTGGAGAAGACCTTGTTCAGCCCTGCAACCTCAGCAAATTGAAGAAGTATTATGCGTAGAAGACGCAGAGATTTGTGTTTCCTATCGAGTCTGTAAAAAAAAAAAAAAAAAAAAAAACGCAAAAGACAGCCCCACTAGAGGTGAAAACCCGAAAGGGCAGTTCTAGGTAAAAAACAGGAGGCGCGCAAAATTTCATGTAACTGTGTCGAACTACGTTGACCTGAGCCTCTAAAGAGGAACGTAGGCAACCTTCGGGTCCGGTCATTAAAAGTAAAGAAAGCTTTTTATTCCCCACGTTGAACTTGCAAACATTACATTCAAAAGGAAAAACAAACACAACAAACTTTGAAATAAAAACACATCATCTTGGCGTGGCAACCAAGGATTAAAGCGAAAATAACTGAAACTTTATTCAGGGACTGAGACGATCGAACACGTTCGGATAAGGACCCGTCGAGCTTTCTCCCCTTTGATTCTCAGAGTTCGTTGCATCAGGCTGGGTGTTCCTTGAAGTTGAGCCCCGATCATTTCTGCGGCGTCCGGATCGATGACCGCTGCGTGGTTGACTCCCGCCAATCTGATTCTGGAAAACTGTCGGCCCTGTTATCTGGGAATAGTAATCCCCAGACAGAATTTCTGGACCTACGAGCTCCAGTACCAAAGCTGCAATGGTAGCGGTTTCTTCAGCAATTTGAGGGCCCAACCACTCAAGATATTCCAAAGTGGGTTCATAAAATGTGTCCCCTTCACCCCGGCGCCTGCCTCGACCGATGTGTGCACCATTCTGATACCAAACCTCTTTGATCAAGTTGCATATGTTGGTACTCACCGGCAAATTATCTGTGATGGGAAGGTCAGAAAAGGGGATCCCTTGGACTTGTCCGAACTGGCGAGCCACCCGTTGGCCCAAGTAGAAAGTGGTGGAGCGAAGCCCAGCCAGCCAGATGAAGGAATGACCCGCACTCGTAATGAGATACCTGCTCAAACCCCAATGCGGAGGCACCCACGTGATGTCTGCCGATGTGATCCGCCAAAAGTGTCCAACCCACTCCTTGACGGTAGTGCAGTTTTGCCTGTATAAACCTCGCCTTGGAAGCATAGAAGGGGTATAGTCTGGATTCGACACCGCCGAATGATCTTGAGATGCTCCTGAAGCCAGATCTGCAATAGAAGGGGCTGCCCGACGTGAAAGCATCACCTCTGGGATAGTAGCCGTCCAGCCCATGCAAAGTCTCAGCCAAGAGGACAGTCATCACGCCGGCACCACGCTTGCAAGAATCAACGATGTCCACCATCCTTGAGTCGATGAAGCCATCGTAAGAAACGAAAAACATCTCTGCAAATAGGCACATAACCAAGGCAAAGTCCCTACGGTCGGAGTACACCGGGTTATGAGGGTCAGCCTCGCCAAAGAGTTCGGGGAAGCAAGTAATGTCAAGGTGGGTCCCATGAAGGAGAACCCTTGAGAAGTCAATATCAAAGCCGAAGGTTTCAATGAGCCACCGAGCAGGTGTCCTGCGGGAAGTGGGCACCATGGCCTCGCCGTAAATGGTATTGCCTGTAATGGCGCAGAATTCCTCAAAGGTGGGACACAGTTCGTCTTGATTGAAATTGAACAAGTGGGTCCGGGTTGACAGAAAACAGAAGCACCGCGGATCATCTCCCACTGAATGGGAAGCTTCCTCAGAGTAAAGAGCAACTTGAAATGATAGTTTTCTTCTAGCACCGCTCGTACATTATTTGGGTATGAATTCACCCAGCAGTCGAGTCCTACCCGGTATTCTTCGATGTTAACCAAGGTTTGGCCAAGATTAGCCATTTTAGAAGGGAAATGAGCTAAAGGATGCAAAGCAGGAAAGAAGGAGAAGTTGGTTGGTGTGAGAAATAAGAAAGAAGCTCCCCCTCCCCTTTTATAACCTCCCAAAACTCGGCCTAAATCATCAGTATTCTAAAAGGGGTTGTCTCCCCGTCCCCCTAGCCAAAAGCAAGGTTCGAAAAGTCAAAAACCCAGCAGAAGGTGTCAGTCGTCCGTACGGCGGCTCTTAGAAAAGCTGACATTTTCCTTGTCCTCATCCCTAGGCATTGAACCTTGTCCCCTTTATCATGAATATAACCGCAGCCGCCCTCTGAAATCCGGGCTTGATTCAGTGTTGGTCATTAATCGCGAGTCGGTGTCATTTAAAAAAAAAAAAAAAAAGAGTATCCGGAATTTCAGAATAAAAGAAAGATTGTGTTCGGTCAGAATAATCCAATTTTTATCTGTGTGAATCACATCTGCCACTGCATGCAAAGCTAACTTGCAGATCAACGGACGAAGCCGATCCTGTTATCCCTCCCAATAGCAAAAAAGAATCAGTCGGGGTTAAAACAGCACCAGTGGATCACACAAAGCGGTGGTCTCTCGCTTAAAAAAATACAAAAATCTCATCACACAGCAAAAACAAAGGCAGAAGGATCTGGACGGCGCAGAATGCAGCGTATCCTTGATTTTAGTTTGTGTACATAAATGGCTTCAGTTGTTTATTGCCCTCAGTTTTCTCGAAAGATCGGGATTACTTCCCCGAACTGCGCAACGTCGTAGGTCCCCCTTTTGAAAAGATATGTTGTTCCAGCTTGGTCTTCTCCGGCGCCCGAGATTACCTCCCCGAACTGCGCAACGTCGTACGTTCTCCCTTCATGATTTCCATCCCTTTGCAAAGAGAGATCAAATCTCAATGCACCCTTTACTCGGATTGTACCTTGCGTCAACCCTTGAGTCGTGTTGGTCTTAAACCTTCTCTTAATTGTTCGAGTCGGTTCTAATCAGAACTACGACTCGACTTGATTCCCACGGCGGGATACGTAGGCAGTTCACAACGTTGGACTCAGTCGCCAATTCTCGCAATTTGTTGGTCAAATACCAACCCCCCAGCAAAGAGACTTCGCTTCTCAATGCAACTCCCCAGCAATGCTATGTTGTTCCACCCTGGTCTTCTCGGCGCCCGAGATTACCTCCCCCGAACTGCGCAACGTCGTACGTTCCCCAGTTGAAGTTATGTTATTCCACCTTGGTCATCTCGGGGGCCCGAGTTGTACCTCCCCAGAACTACGCCGCGATTTGATTCCCGCAAGGATACGTAGGCAGCTTACCTTGGTGAGCTCAGTCGCCCATTCTCATAACCATGTCTCAATGCCAACCCCCATCCCCAGCAAAGAGATATCGCATCTCAATGCTACCCCCTGCTTTAAATTTTAATAAACCTGAACTACGTTTGGTCTGATTCTCGAGAGAGATACGTAGGTAACCGGGAAACCGGAACCGACCATTGTCTGTGTTTGATTGATAGTTTGAGTTAGAACTACGGAGGCTTGATTCTCGAAAGAGATACGTAGGAAGTCCTACCTTGGACCCAGCCGTTACACCCTAGACGAGATCGAGTGTCTCTTAGTGAATCGTAGAATCCCCTTTAACCAGGAGATTCGACGAGGGGCTCTGTAGATACCCTGATCTCGCACCCCTAAAAACCCACCTTGAATCGGTCTAAACCCGAAAATTGACCTAAAACCCTCGATTTGGCTGTGCGGGACTGCCGTGAGCCTTATCGGTGCATCGAATGGATAAACGGACTTCAAATTCATGATCAGAGCGAAAAAACGAGCAAACAGGCAAAAATTTCGTTTTTCGAGGTGCGGGACCGGAAACGGGGCCCGCAACCCCCCCGAACTGCTCGCTGTTATCCATTCTGTGCATTAAAATATATTATTACCTTTCCTTGCTAATTGACATATTTCAGATATACCGGCGTGACCACAAAATTATTCCAAGCAACTTTCATGTTGGGCCCGCGGACAACCGGGACACCGGAGCGCGCACGACGGAGCGGAAAGCCGGAGCCGGAAAGATGGTTATCCAAATTGGAAAATATCTCAAAATATCTTATCAACTGGTCAAGAAGAGCAAAAAATATATTATTGTCGTTCCTTGCTCATAAAAATATTTCAGATATACCGGCCTGACCAGAAAAATATTCCGAGCAACTTTCATGTTGGACTCGCGACAATCGGGACACCGGAGACGCGCACAACGGAGCAGTTGCGGAGCGGAAAGCCGGAACAGAGATAAGGAAGATGACTTTAAGCCTTAGTCAAGAATGATAGATGATGAATCCACCAATTTACACAACCTCCCCCCTCCAAGTTACAACCAATTTACCACCTCCCTCCTCCTATATACACCACTCTCATCCATTTCAAAAAGGGAGACACAAAACAAAAAGAAAAAAAAACCCTACCATCCTCCACTCTCATTCTCTCTCAACAAGAACACCACCACCACACCATCACCACACCACCACTCATACACCACCCCTACACCACCCATAAATCACCAAACAAACCACAAAAAACACATCAAAGCCAAAACTTTGATCAAACACAAAGCAAAAAGAAAAGAAAAAGTCTTCCCTTGGTTGACAAAGGGAGCACCCATAATCTCAAAAGCTAGTTAAAACTCTATGTAAACCTTGGCTCTTTAGATATGTAAGAAATATTGGGAGTGGTTTGGAACCTAGTCAAATAATGACTAGGTTTCCTTCATCTTCCATGTTTTTTTAGCTTTGTAAAGCTTTGTTTATGTATATAAATGATGATCATGTGATGCTAATACTCAGTTTATTATGTTTATATATGTTCATAATAGTCATAATATTCATATGCTTTAATTTGTGTATGAAAATCTTCATGTTTCTCTCAAAGGGCGTAATCTGCCCTCTTTGGCTTTCCTTCATGATCATGCATGTGAAAATCATTATTTGTTGAGAAATAGCTCTTGGATAATGTTTTTAACATGTTAAATATCAAAGTCCTTGAGTTTCATGCCTTGGTTTGAAGATATAGTAGTGTTTTGAGGTCTATAATCATGCCTCATATAATCAGTTTTTACTTTCTGTATAGAGTCTTGATTTTGATGAGCTTGTAAATCCATTTAGATTGGTTTTATGGTTTAGGTCAAAGAACAAAAGTTGTTCATAACATGTTGAAATATATTATCCTAAAGTTTCATGTTCATATTCCATGCCTAGATCATATTTTCATGCATAAATTTGGGTCTCAGTGATTCTGAGTTGTTTATTCACTGTGTACCTTGCTGTTTTCTTGGGCTTCAAACTTGATGAAAAATAATTTATGGACAACGATCAAAACATGGATTTTTTTCTAAACGAACTCAGTATGATTACCATATTTTTTATACATTTTTTGGATAACTTTAAGTTCTCCTTTCAAACATATGTTTCAAACTCAAAAATTCAGATTCTGCACTTCCAGTTTCTGACATTGAAATGTCAGAAACCTTTTGAACCACGAAAACTCATCCTATGAACTCCAAATTTTGGGTATTCATTTTTATTCGTGTTCTTCAACTTTGTTCTTTGGGTTTTGTCATATTCCCAAGCTAAGATGGTGAAAATTGGTGATAGACATGCTAAGGTTTCTGTTTGCCTTTTCTGGGCTGAATTTTGTGATCAACTTTATTGCATGTGTTTGGGGCCTAAACTTGGTCCAAAAAGTCTACAAAAACTCACTTGTGATCCCTAGTATTCAGGGATTAACCCCCAATTTTTAGTTTTGGAATCGTATTGATTTTAGGACAGGTACGACGGCTCGGGGACGGAAAGTGTCACCGAAATCAACAAAAGCACCGCGAGGATATTTATTATTATTTGTGGGATTTGTCTCCCCTATTTTTTGTATATGTGTAATTGTGTAATCTCCCCTCCCTTGGATGTATTATTGCTTGATATGATCAAAACCATTCTTGAAAACCAATCGGGGAATCCACTCAAACCGAGTTCCCGGTTGTGAATAAAAATGAAACTTCCTAGAATAGGAAGACCTCCATATATATTTCATCACCATTTTTTGGTAGGGCATAAAATCCAAATTAAAAGGCATAAAATTGAATATAAGTGGCACGCATATAGAGACCATCACGGGCGAGAAGAGTGCCTAACCCCTTCTCTTCTCGTAACTTAGCCCCCGAACCCATTTTCTCAAAAAAGGTTTTTCTTCATTTTTCCTAAAATAAAAATGAGGTGGCGACTCTTGCAATCAAATCACAGCATCAAGAGGAAACCATTGTGTGAGAACCGAGCGCATTTCCAAAAGCGCATCAGCACGAGACGAGCGCGAACCGCTTTCACGGGCGGTCATTTCGCGGTGATCCGATCATCTCGGGCGCGGGCTCTCATAGTCCCGTTTCAAGTGCTCGACGTCCCCTCCCCATTCAATTGATCTTGGGTCGACCATGGATACACAATTCCAACGCCGTCCCTTTAACTCTTCATCAATGTGTCAAGTGCCGAAATGGAGATGAAATAGTGACCGTCATGGCAGAAAACGTCACTATCCACAGAAAGGGGGAACCCGTTCACCAAATTCAGCATGGTTTAGCAGACTCTAGTCTCTCTGGCATCTCAATCAACGCCATTGACAAAGAAGGGGGAAACAGATCATGGAACCTCGGCAATCGCAAAGTCCCCGCATGATGAGGAATATGAATTACTTCCCTGGTTTAGGCCTAAGGAAATATCAACAAGGAAGGATGCAACCTATTGAGGTCCCTTTTGTTAAGGACAAGTTCAGTTTGGGATATGAGCCTTCCAAAGATGACTTGAAATACGAGCAAGCCGTCAAGAATGAAAAGGCCCAAGCTCGGAGGGAAGGCCATCATTATGAGATTCCCAATTTGAGGCCTTATCGCAAGACACTGAATGGCTACTTTGTCCGCCAAGGGGAGGACGTCCCATACATGATCTTTCCCGAGCCATGGGTTAACAGCTAGGGCATCAGAAAGCCCGGTCTCGACGTCTTTTCCGATTGTGAGATTCAGAAGCACGAAGAGGAACCAACACCTATATCACCCCAAGAATGGTGGGGTAAGAAAGAGACTATAGAGTCCGAGATAGAGATCACCGTGGGGGAAGAATTGACAGATTTAGACTCCATGTTCGAGGAATTTGCCATCATGGACAAGTGCCAGATCAATGCCATCTACGACACCGACACGAGAAGGGAAACTATCAGCGAGATCCAGCCAAGCTCCGAGTTGATCAACAACCGTTATTCTACAAAGGGCCCGTGGTATCCGAGGAATTCTTGGACGAGAAGATGGGTTGAATTCCGTGCAAGGTTACAAAGGATGACTTGTTAACATTCACTTCGAGCCTGAGAGTGTTCCAACATCCTTACCCAAGAGGATATGGAGGCAATAGCCAAGCGTGTGTTCCCTTTCTTTGCTAATGAAAAATTTGATCTTTCTGAGTACCCCGAGATTGCAAACATCATGAATGATGAATTAAATAATAATGAATTTAATGAACTAGTTAATAACGATTAAAATAATGATGAAATAGACCACGAAAATGAAACATACTTAAATGAACTTGCTCAAAGGTCCGTAGTCGTGGTGAAAATGGTCCAGGGGCTGATGAAGAATTGTATGTTGTTAATCTGGGTACCAACGAAGAGCCGAAAGAAACCAAGATCGGAAGCTTCTTCAAGGGGGAAGAGAAAGACAGATTGACTGCACTGCTCAAAGAGTTCGTGGATGTATTTGCATGGTCATACAAAGACATGCCGGTTTTAGACAAAAAGGTCGTCGAGCACAGGATTCCGATCAGAGACGACGCTAAGCCGACAAAACAGAAACTCATAAAGATTAAGCCAAAATGGTATTTACAAGTCAAAGAAGTGATATAGAAGCTTCTCAGTGTGGGCTTCATCAAAGTTATTGAGTATCCGACATGGCTAGCAAATGTTGTGACAGTCAGAAAGGCTAACGGAAAGGTCCGTGTTTGCGTGGATTTCTTGGATTTGAACAAAGCTTCTCCAAAGGATGACTTTCCACTACCCAACATCGACATTCTATTTGATTCCACTGCCGCCTATGAGGTCCGCTCATTTGTGGATGGCTTTGCTGGGTATAATCAGATTCTCATGGCAGAAGAATATCAACATAAGACTGCTTTCATAACACCGTGGGGTACCTTTTGCTACACAGTCATGCCATTTGGGTTAAGGAACGCTGGGGCTACTTATTAAAGGGCTGTTACAGACTTGTTCAATGACATGATCCATAAAGAAATTGAAGTCTATGTGGACGACATAATCATCCATTTAAAAGGAACCGACGGTCAACACTTGATCGACCTCCGCAAGTTCTTTGAAAGGCTTCGACAGCATAAGATGAGGCTCAATCCTACAAAATGCACTTTGGGGTTATCCGAGGCAAAGTTCTTGGCTACATGGTTACCGAGAGGGGAATTGAAGCAGATCCCTCAAAAATCAAGGCAATCATTGACATGCCTCCTCCAAGGACACAGAAAGAAGTCAAAGGTTTCATGGGTAGACTTCAGTATATCAGTCGGTTCGTACACCAACTCACTTCCATGTGTGAGCCAATCTTCAAGCTACTCAAGAAGAATGTGGCTCTAGAATGGACCGACGCTTGCCAAGAAGCTTTCGACCAAGTAAAGCATTACTGACATGCCCTCCAGTTTTGGTTCCACCTCACAAGGAGAAGCCTCTCTTGCTCTACCTCACAGTGAGTGATGAAGCCCTTGGGGCTATTCTAGAACAAGAACAACGAAACTCCACAAAGGAGAATGCCATTTATTTTGTCAGTCGCCGATTTTAAGGAGGCGAAAAGAACTACTCCGTCTTGGAGAAGTCATGTGCAGAACTGGTTTGGGTCACTCAAAATTTCAAACATTACATGGAAGCTCTTTTCGATCAAGCTAGTAGCAAAGGTGGACCTGCTCCGCTACATCTTGAGAAGCCTTTCATGTCAACAAGGATAGCTAAGTGGTATTTCTGTTGGGTTTCCAAGTAACATGCGCAGCGGAATATAGCAATAAAATTTTTAAGAAACCCAAAGCCATGGATCCGTTCATATGATTAAATCAAATACAACATATTTAATATAGGATAAACTAACCCTTGATGGCTATGAACTTTTCTCTTTGGTCTTGGTGGAAATCTTGAAGCTTTATCACGAACAAATCATGAACTTTGTAAGATGATAAAATTCACCCTCTAGAGGTATCCACACTTCGAACGAATATCAAAGGAACTTCTTCGATCTTGGTTGCTAGACCAAAAATTGTGAAACACACTTTCACAATTCAATAAAGAACTATATGGAATTTATTTGTGAATTATTTTGTTCCTCAATCATTGATATCTTAGAAAAATAAAATCTCTCTCAAACTCTTTGAGACTCACAAAAACACTAGTAAATATGGTCTGGCCGAATTGGTGTTTTTTATACACAATTAAGACCTATTCCAAATAGGTAACTTGTGCCAAAAAACCTTTCCTAATCGAATTAGGAATTTTCCTGTCGGCATACCGGGCGCCCGTCTGGTCCTACCCAGGCGCCCGCTCATTTGACCAGAAGGTCAAGTTCCTTTCGGCTTTGTTCAAGCGCCCGCCTGGTGCAACCCAAGCACCCGCTTGGTTGACCAGGAGGCCCAAAACTTTTCCAAAAATTCCTTTGAGATCCTTCAACCCTAAATTCCAATATAGTCCTTTTATTTAAGATTCGTTCTATTGTGTGTGACCCTCTAGGATTATACTAAGTTGGCAATGGGGTCAAACATGATCCATAAGATATGATCAGGTTCTAGCAAACCGTCATACCTAACCAAATAGTATAACTAGATACAAGTTCGCATTCCTTTAGAATATGTCACAATCCCTTTGTCCACGATGTCATTGAACACAAGTCATGGTCAAACAGTCAACTTGTTTTTGTTCAATACTTTCTCGATTCCGAATATGTTGATAATTCAAATGTTATTGATCTAATCAATCCATTTGAGTTCGGCCGAACATTTCATCAACATCATTCCTTCGAGGGGCCCAAGCTTGACATCTCTCCGTGGAGGGACAAATCCATTTAGCTTATTATTCTTCCCTACGTGAATCCGATTATGCCAATCATATCCTTTATAACTACCCGGTTAAAGGTAGCGTTTGAATATGTCAAACATAATGTTCATCAAGTGGAAGACTATAATAACTTCATGTCTAAGGATTCGAATGACATAACTAATATGAGATTTATGTATGACATAGACCATGACATAAATCTCATACAGCGGGTCATGTCCAGTACCTTGTTCCAAACAAGTACCCATAAATCTAACATGATCATCTCATGATCATTTAGCCTTTATACTAGTGCTTAACAAGTACTAGGGACGGGGATTATTATAAGTAAACATGAAAAACAATAATAATCAAAACATCTCTTTATTGATATGAAATAAATGATACCAATTACAACGTTTATTAACGTGCCTAGGGCACCACTACCAACAATCTCCCACTTGCCCTAGGCCCAATATCCCATGTATCTAATACCCATGGACCTAACATGACCATCATGTTTAGCTTGTGGAAGTCCATTTGTTAGCGGGTCCGCAACATTGTCATCAGTAGGTACTCTGCATATATTTACGTCTCCCCTATCAACGATCTCTCGAATGATATGAAAACGCCTAAGTATGTGTTTGGATTTTTGATGTGCTCTTGGTTCCTTTGCTTGAGCAATAGCCCCATTATTATCGCAATAAAGGTTTATTGGATTAGCAATACTAGGAACCACTTCAAGTTCAGTTATGAACTTCTTAATCCAAACAGCTTCCTTTGCAGCATCCGATGCAGCAATATACTCAGCTTCTGTTGTAGAATCAGCGGTTGTACTTTGCTTGGAACTCTTCCAGCTTACAGCTCCACCATTTAACATAAACACAAAACCCGATTGCGATCGGCTATCATCTTTGTCAGTTTGGAAGCTTGCATCCGTGTAAGCATTTACAACGAGATCATCTTCCATTCCTCCATAGACCAAAAACGAGTCTTTAGTTCTTCTCAAGTACTTAAGAATCGCTTTTACAGCTATCCAGTGATTTTTGCCAGGGTCGGATTGGTATCTACTTGTCATGCTCAAAGCATAAGATACATCCGGCCTAGTACAAATCATGGCATACATGATGGACCCAATTGCCGAGGCATATGGAACATCATCATTTTCTCATGCTCATCGTTTGTCTTAGGACATGAGTCTTGCTTAGAGAAACTCCATGTAACACGGGCAAGGTGCCTCTCTTAGAATTTTCCATACGGAATCTTCTAATGACCTTGTCAATGTATGTACTTTGGCTTAAACCAAGTAGCCTCCTTGATCTATCTCTATAGATCTTAATGCCAAGAATATATGCGGCTTCACCCATATCTTTCATTGCGAAGCACTTTCCTAACCAAGTCTTCACAGACTGAAGTGTAGGAATGTCGTTTCCAATGAGCAATATGTCATCCACATATAAAATAAGGAATAGCACTATGCTCCCACTAATCTTCTTGTATACACAAGGCTCATCTTCGTTCTTGATGAAACCAAACTCTTTGACCGATTCATCAAAACGGAGATTCCAACTCCTAGAAGCTTGCTTCAATCCATAGATGGATCTCTGCAATTTGCATACCTTAGAATCTTGTTCAAAACCTTCTGGTTGTGTCATATACACATCCTCTTGAAGTTTTCCATTCAGGAAAGCGGTTTTGACGTCCATCTGCCATATTTCATAGTCATGATATGCGGCAATGGCAAGCAAAATTCTTATAGACTTGATCATTGCTACGGGTGAAAAGGTCTCATCATAGTCAATACCATGAACTTGCCTATAACCCTTCGCTACAAGCCTAGCTTTGTAAGTATGCACCTTCCCATCCATGTCAGTCTTCTTCTTGAAGACCCATTTGCATCCTATGGTTTTTACACCTTCGGGCGCATCAATCAAATTCCAAACTTGATTGTCTTGCATGGATTGCAATTCGGATTCCATGGCTCCAAGCCACTTGTCCGAATCAGGAGAAGACATCGCCTCTTGGTAGGTTGACGGTTCATCATTTTCAATGATTTCTACCTCATTACTATCCGTTACGAGAAATCCATATCTTCTCGGGCTCGGATCGTAACCTACTAGATCTGCGAGTTGCTTGTGTATTTTGAACAGGTTCCACAACTCCTTTTGGTTCTTGTTCTTGCTCCACTATTGGTTCAATGTATATTTCTGGGTCTCGAATCTCTTCAAGATTTATTTTACTCCTACTGATTTCTTTGGAGAGAAACTCTTTCTCTAGAAGACACCAGTTCGGGCAACAAACACTTTTTGTCCTCACGGTTGTAAAAGTAATATCCTCATAGTTTCCTTGGATTCCTACGAAAATACATTTATCAGATTTGTGTGCAAGTTTGTCTGAGACAAGTCTTTTGACAAAGCTTCACAACCCCAAATCTTCATGAAGAATAAACAAGTTTTCTTTCCGCTCCACATCTCTTGGAGGATTCTTTGAACCGATTTAGTTGGAACACACGATTTAGTGTGAAAGCAGCGGTTTCTAGAGCGTAACCCACAAAAGGATATTTGAAGATCAACTTGACTCATCATTGATCGAACCATGTCTAACAAAGTCCGATTCCTCTCTCGGACACACCATTCCATTGTGGTTGTTTCTGGTGGAGTCATTGTGGAAAATTATTCCACAATTCTTTAGATGATCATCAAATTCTTGACTCAAGTATTCTCCACCTCGATCTGATCGAAGTGCCTTAATACTTTTGCCAAGTTGTTTTTCTACTTCATTTGAATATTCTAAATCTCAAATGCTTCACTTTTATGTTTCAGTAGGTAAACATACCCAAATCTACTATAATCATCAGTGAAGGTTATGAAGTATTGAAATCCTCCCCTAGCATTGCTACTTAATGGTCCGCATACATCGGAATGTATCAACCCCAATAAGTCGCTTGCCCTTTCACCCAACTTGGTAAAGGTGTCTTAGTCTTTTTTCAAGAAGACACGACTCACAAGTATCATATGACTCTAAGTCACATGAACCCAAAAAGTCCGTCCCCATGGAGCTTTGAGATACGCTTCTCATTATATGACCAGACGACGCGCAATGCCACAAATAGTTATGATTTACATCATTAGGTTTAGATTTCTTATTACATGATAGACATTGTCATTATTTTCATTCTTGACATCCAAGATATAAAGGCCATTAAATGAATTAGCAATACCATAAAGCACATCATTTAATAAATAGAAAATTTCTTATTCTCAATAAGAAACTTAAAACCTTCATTATCCAAACAAGAAATGAAATAATATTTTCTGCTTAAATCCGAACATAATAACAATTGTTCAAAAAACAGATTAATCCGGAAGGTAAAGTGACTTCATAAGTCCCTACGGCTAATGCAGTAACTCTTGCTTCATTCCCCACGCGTAGATCTACTTCACCTTCTTTAAGAAGTCTGCTATTCTTTAGTCCTGCACATTTAGACAAATGTGAGAACCACATCCGGTATCCAATACCCAAGAATCAGTGGTAGAAAGGAGAATATCTATCATATAGATACCTGAAGGTCGACGCAGCCTTGTTGCCCTTCTTCTTCGTTTGCTCTTCCAAAAAGCCTTGCAATTACGTTTCCAATGACCAATTTCTTGACAATGGAAACAGATTTGCATCCTTTTGTGAATCGGGTTTTGCCTCAGAAGCCTTGGCAACCTTTGCCTTGCTTATTTTGGGTTTGACAACTTTCTTACCCTTTCCTTGGGCACTAGCCTTCTTCCCTCATGAACAAGAGCACAGGAGAACCTTTCTCCACAATTTTCATCTCTGCAGTTTTTGAGCATCCCATGCAACTCAGAGAGATTCTTGTCCATTCCATGCATGTTATAATTCATCACAAACTGATTATAACTTTTAGGCAATGAATTAAGAATGAGATCCGTGGCTAGCTCCAATGGATTGGTAGCCAAGTTTCTCAAGGTTTCTCTACATAACCTTTCATTTTAAGAAAGTAGGACTCACTTGTTGCCCTTCATTCATTTTACAAGTAGTGAATGCAACAATGGTCTTGTACCTCTCTTACCTAGCTTGCTCTTGAAACATGGTTCTCAACTCCACGCCTATCTCATAGGCTTCCAAATGTTCCAAATTTGTTGGTTTTGAACACATAGAAGCAAGCATGAGACAACTTACATCTCTAGAATCATTACGATGTTTCTTGTATTGTCCCTTTCTACCCTAGGGCAGTAGGCGGTGGTTCAGCAGGGAGAGGCCCATCGAGAATGTACAACTTATCTTCTTGCCTAAGAACGATTCTTATGCTACGGATCCAATCCATAAAGTTAGTACCATTCTCTTCGAGCTTATCCTTCTCAAGGATCGATATCAACGACTTGATTGAGTGTTATTAGTTCATTATCTACAAATATGCAAATTTCCAAAATTTAATAGTACCCGGTTTTCATTAAAGAGATAAATAATGTATTTTCAAACAAAATACTCCCACTAAATTATATAACCTTCATATACATCCAATGTACAATATTTAATTGGGCTAAGATCCAACTTTATTTAACTTTTGAGTCCACGGAGGCGGACCGCTCAAAACTAAATTAATTAGGTAGACAATCATGTCAATCATATCCCATATGATTCTTAGATCTTTTTATGAGATTCTTTCGAGAAATCCAATTTCCAAAGCATGTTAATCTCATCTTTTGCCTAGGCCCAAAACTGTTTTGACGCCTAATTAAGTCCAACCATTTAAAACGCTAGGAACCATTCAATTTAATGCCTTGCGGAGGCAAGCCCACATTAAATCAATGAACCTCATCTTGCTCATACATGAA
The DNA here is from genome assembly GCA_026119855.1 of Campanula takesimana. Taxonomy (NCBI): domain Eukaryota; kingdom Viridiplantae; phylum Streptophyta; class Magnoliopsida; order Asterales; family Campanulaceae; genus Campanula; species Campanula takesimana. The sequence continues at coordinate 22 of JAOWBW010003551.1, read as the reverse complement.
TAAATCAATGCACTTCGCGGAG
>JAOWBW010003550.1:0-26141 GCA_026119855.1 Campanula takesimana | reverse complement strand
ATGCCCTAGGCATATTGACCGCAAGAGTCTCGACCGCAAGTCTCGACCGCAGGAGCAGAAGTTCAAGAACCCAAGTTTGTTCAAACTTAACCATGGTCAAACTATGGTTAGTTTAGAACGTTGCAGAACTTGGATCCCAAGTAATTCAAATTTGAATTCTCTAAGTGGGACCACCTCTTATCTGCAAAAAGGACAAACTCAGATTGAGCTCCAATCAGAATCAACAGCTCATTGTCCTTCAACTTGGAGCCCAAGTAAATCCAACAGCTATTTTCTCATTCAAGGCTATAAATAGCCCTTAAGTTCTTCATTGAAAAAAAGCTGAGATTCTAAAGAGAAATTGCTGTTGAAATACTTGGTGATTGAAGATCATACTTAAGATTTCCAGAATCCTTTGAATCTTCAAAGAACTCACCTTCAAACCTTCAAAGATCTCCAGCAACATTCAAGTCATCTCAAGCCTTGTAACACATAAGATTCTTTAGGCTCTAAATATATAGATTTCAAAGAGCTTCAGATTCTTTCACACACACTCACCCCAATTGATAAATCACTTAGATTGAATCAAACGGGATACACTGGTCTAAGTCTAGGATTTGTTCTTCATAGAAAGTAGGTGTTGATTCAATACTTCATCTCTGTAATCTGTACACTCAAGAATCAATATATACCTCCATTCAAATCCAAGACTGACCATCTTGGTAAAGGACGTAGATCTTTTTAACAGATCGAACCTTTCCAAATACTTGTGTCATTTTACCTTTCTGCAAATTTACTTTCAAGTATTGTTCATCTTGTTCTTTATTGTTCATATTAACTTTGTTTGTCGTTTAGTGTTTGATCTTACAGATATTCAAACGTATTTGAATTGTGTTTGTTTGTTCTCCACATTGCCTAAGTTAAAATCTGACTAACTTATCTTTTGCCAAAACTTCCAAGACAACAACTTTCAATCTCAACCTCTTGACCGCAATCTCTTGACCGCACTTCACCCTCGACCGGACTCACTCGACCGCAACCTGTTGACCGTGAGTGCTGGTATTCCTACTTAGAGATTTTAGTCAAAACCAACCTTTCCCATTTCTAACGAAAACTTCCGCTGTGCATATTACACCTTGACCGCGCGGTTATTACTTGACCGCAAAACTCAAGATTGTAAGCACTTGGTTGAATTTTGAAAAAGGGTTGAAATTTTAAGTAGGCTATTCACCCCCCCCTCTAGCCTCCTTTCATACCCTTGTTGTGTCTTTGGGACCAACAAGTGGTATCAGAGCAAACACCTTTATAAAACTTCTGTTTTTCAAGCTTAACAGCTTGGGTGCCGATTCGAAATGGCAAGTCAGAAAACTATGGCAACGGTTAACTTCACTCACGTTCCAGCGTTCGACGAAGATAATTTTGACGTATGGAAGCACAGCATTCTAACTCAGTTCTACTCCATGGACGAGCAACTTGGTGATTGTCTTACCATTGGACCATACTTCCCAATGAAAGCTAATCCGATCCAGAAACCAATGGTGCAAATCCGACTATCAAGAAACCAAAAGCTGATGAATGGACCGATGAAGAGAAAAGACTGGTTGGAATGGATGTAAAAGCAAAAAGCATACTTCTAAGTACCTGAGTACGTCACAGCGTCGACAGATCATGGAATGTTCTACTGCAAAAGAACTTTGGGATGCAATTGAAGATTACATCGAAGGAGATCAAGCTTGCAAGGAAAGCAAAAAGTTTGCAATTCAAAGAAGATTCAACAACTTTGCTAAGATCCCCGGTGAATCACTAAGAGCCACTTATGATCGTTATTGTGAGATCGTGAGTACTTATACAGCACTCGGAAAGAAGCTTACCAAGAAAGAAATCAACGTTAATTTTCTTGCCGCTCTTGGTTCGCAATATCTACACAAAGGAAACACTCTTGAAGATACCAAGCTACTAGATGACATGTCTCTCAGAAGCCTCTATGCCAACCTCAAGGTCTTTGATATCAAGCTTAACAACATTGCTGAAATGGAAGGAAAAACAAAGAGCTTGTCGTTGGTTGCACAAAAGGAAGAAGTGATCGAGGAAGAAGATCCAAAAATCTCCACATCAGATTTACTTGATATGGATGATGATGATTTTGCTATGTTCGTGAAAAGATTCCAAAAGTTCAGAAAGACAGCAAGACCTGGATCAACAAGCAAAGCTCCAACAAGGTTTTCAAGGAGCAGCCCTTCAAAGAAGAAAGAGAACTTCAACTTCTCCAAGAAGAAAGAGGATCTCGTTTGTTTTAATTGCAGGAAACCCGGTCATTTCGCTTCAGAATGCCCAATTCCCAAGTATGAGTATATGAAGAAGAAAATCAACTTCAATCCAAGATACTCAAAGCAAAGGGGATGGTTGCTGAAGAGGACTCTACCACAAAAGAGTTAGCTACCTGGATCGAGTCAGATTCTGATGAAAGCGACGAGGATTCTGAAGAAGGTCACATCTGTTTGGTCGTTCAGTCCGATGATGAGGATGATAATAAAAGTCGTCGCTCACCAAATGCAAAACCTAAACGGATAAGTTATACGGCCGATGAACTTGCAGAAAAGGATTCCTAACTCCGGTTCAAAAAAATGGTGATCTTCTATTTTCAAGATGTGATGTAAGTGCAGCAAAGAAGGCTCTACTAAACCCCAAAGTGAAGGAAGTTCTGTCTACCACACCTCAAGTCAAATTCGACATTTCCCCCGATGAACAAGAAAAGATGTTTGCAAAAGCTGAACAGGTAATTAGTAAATTCTCTGGCATGAAGGAAGCTTTAGCACTTTCAACTGAAGAAATTTCCCAGCTTAAGACGGAGAAATCTCTATTAAGATCTGAACTCACCCTCCTTAAGGAGCAGATCAAGAGTATGACTCCTCTTACTGATCGAAACCGTTTCTTAGAAGAACAAAATGCTATATTTAAGGTTAAAAACGAAGAATTGGTTGCTGAAATAAATGACCTGAAAAGGATCACAAATGAGTGGACAATTCTCGTGTCACTATGGAACAAATCTTAGAATCCCAAAAGTCTAGTGGTGATAAGGAAGGCTTGGGATTCCAAACTAGTGACAACTTTAAATGTGCATCTTGTTATGAAAGAGATGAGAAATTTACCCAGCAAACTTTGGAAGAGTCAAAGGCTAAACATCATGTTTCAAAGGGTGTAGGACAAGAAGACCAAAGAAGAAACTAGTGTTTAATTATGTCTACCCTAAGAAACAAACTGGCAAGGCAAAGTTGAAAGGTATTGCCATGGATGAACCTGCTGCTGCGGCAAGCACCAGCAAGGTTGCTAAGTCTCCCGACCGCATGTACTTACCGCTAGGTCAGTCGACCGCACCTAGAAGCTGGCGACCGCATCCTGGAAGCCGGCGACCGCAAGTGGCGGCAAGGCAGCAAAGTTCAAGAGGATGAACTTTGTTAAGGAGACCTCATCCATACCAGTAAACAATGTTGTGCTCAAGACTTCAACGAAGTTTGTTAACCCTCAGTTGGGTGGCTTCCACCATTGTTCTGTGTGTGATGGTTATGGTCACAAGGCTGCTGAATGTCTTTTGAGATTCACACCAATCCCAGAAAGAGTAACCCTCCTTCTGTGAGGCAAGTGTGGGTTGTCAAAAGTTGCTAACCCTTTGGACCCAAAAGAATAAAAAGGGGACCTTGTTCTTAAATGTTTATTTTATAGGTCCTCTGCTTAATGGCTGGACACTTCAAGGATAAATCAAGTTTATGGTATCTCGATAGTGCTGCTCAAGGCACATGACCGGAGATATCAATTTATTGGAAGATGTCCGTGAAGAAAAAGGCCATCAGTAACCTTCGGAGACAATAACAAAGGAAAGACTGTAGGATATGGAGTCATTCGTAAAGGAAAAATCACCATCCAAGAAGTCTCTCTAGTTATTGGACTACAACACAATCTTCTCTCAATATCTCAGTTCTGCGACAAAGGATTGCAATGCCACTTCACTTCAAATTTTTGTCTCATCAAAGATGGCATATCCGGCGTCACTTTGCTCAAAGGGATTCGTAAGAAAAATGTTTATGTTGTTGATTTTAATTCATCTTGCATTTCTTCTAATCTCTGTTTTGTAGCAAAGAATGTTAGTGAGAATAGTTGGCTGTGGCATAAAAGACTAAGTCACTTAAACTTCAAGTATCTCTCCAAGATTGGTAGAGAAATCTAGTTCGTGGTCTACCCAAAGTAGCTGATCACCACGATGAGAAGTGCACAGCATGTCAACTAGGCAAACAACCAAAAGCGTCTTTCTCCAGCAAGACGACACCTTCAACTTCTAGATGTTTGCAACTACTACATATGGACCTGTTTGGACCTGTTTCTACCGCAAGTATTGGAGGAAATAGATATTCCTTAGTTGTGGTAGATGACTACTCAAGATATACGTGGTCGAGATGATGAGCTCCAAAGATGATTGTTATGACATTTTGACCGCACTCTTTAGACTAGATGGCACCAATCGTCAATGAAAGAAGTTTGACATGTTGATCCATTCCGGTATTGATAAAATGTAGCATATTCATGAAACATTTTTGTCCTGGAACTTTAGACAGCTCCAACACGTGTTAGTGTTCGATCCGACAACGGTACAGAATTCAAGAACAACGGTGTAGCTAAATACTGTGATGATCATGGTATTGACCACAACTTCTCTGCTGCTGGAATTCCACAACAAAAGGTGTTGTGGAAAGGAAGAACAGAACGTTGATAGAGGCTGGAAAGACAATGATTGCTGAAGCAAAGCTACCTCAATACTTTTGGGCTGAAGCCGTCAATACAGCATGCTTCACTCAGAATAGATCCCTCATCAACAAGACCTACAACAAAACTCCTTATGAACTTTGGAGAGGAAGAACCCCAACATAGCATACTTCAAGATATTTGGATGCAAATGCTTCATACTCTACAACGGTAAAGAACATCGAGGTAAATTTGCTCCTAAGGCCGATGAAGGTATATTTATTGGGTATGCTAAACACTCAAAGCTTTTCGTGTATTTAATAAAACCACTCTTAAGATAGTTGAATCCGTCCATGTTACTTTTGATGAACATTCTCTCCTTGAGCCACATATGGCTCCAATGTTGCTGATGATTTTGTTGAGATAAATGAGACAGGTACAAATCAACCACAAAATCAATCAACTCAAGGAAACCATCTACCTCAACTGCACCTCCATCTACTTCATTTGAAGCACCAGAAACTACCACATCTGCTGCTACCTCAAATGGAGTTGAAGTTGAAACACCCATCAATCCCTCAAATTACTTATGATTGGGATGGCTCAAATGATGTACCACTAGAAGACTTACAACCACCATCAACTCAACCAGACATACCTCAAGAAGTTCGTGAGGTCAGAAATCACCCAATTCAGAATATCATTGGTGATTTGCATTCTGGAGTTCGAACAAGATCAAACTATGATGCACTTACCGCATTCATATCTCAAGTTGAACCCAAGAAAGTTGATGAAGCACTCCAAGACTCAAGTTGGGTTGTTGCTATGCAAGAAGAGCTCAACCAATTTGAAAGATGCAAAGTTTGGACCTTGGTTCCAAGGCCACAAGATCAAGGAGTGATAGGTACAAAGTGGGTGTTCCGAAACAAGATGGATGAGAATGGAAGCATCACAAGGAACAAAGCCAGGTTGGTTGCACAAGGATATAGACAAGAAGAAGGCATTGATTACGATGAAACATTTGCCCCCGTTGCAAGACTTGAAGCTATAAGGATATTTTTAGCTTATGCCTCTTTCAAAAGATTCAAGCTATATCAAATGGATGTAGACAAGAAGAAGGCATTGATTACGATGAAACATTTGCCCCCGTTGCAAGACTTGAAGCTATAAGGATATTTTTAGCTTATGGCTCTTTCAAAAGATTCAAGCTATATCAAATGGATGTGAAGAGTGCATTCCTCAACGGTGAACTTCAAGAAACAGTCTTGTTGCTCAACCACCCGGATTTGAAGACCCCAAATTTCCAATCAATGTCTACAAACTCCGTAAAGCTTTATATGGACTCAAACAAGCTCCACGTGCATGTATGATACTCTATCTAAATTCTTCTCTAGAAAGGCTTCAAGCGGGTAAATCGACACAACTCATTTATTGCTAAATATCATGATCATACTTTACTCGTTCAATATATGTAGATGATATTATTTTTGGTTCTACTAATGAATTGTTGTGTAAGCGATTTGAGAAGCTAATGAAAAGCAAATTTGAGATGAGCATGATGGGAGAATTAACATTCTTCCTTGGACTTCAAATAAACATGTGCTGAAGAGCATCTTCCTCAACCAAGCAAAGTACACAAAGGATCTTCTCAGAAATTGGACTTGAAAATGCAAAGGCATACGACACTCCTATGGCTACTGGTAACAAGCTAGACAAAGACTTGAAAGGTAAGAAGGTTGATCAAACCTTATATCGAGGTATGATTGGCTCTCTCCTATACTTAACTGCTAGTAGGCCAGATATCATGCTTAGTGTTTACGTTTGTGCTCGTTATCAAGCTGATCCTAGAGAAGCACATCTCATTGCTGTTAAACGTATTATTCGATATCTATCTGGACTATTAACCTGGGACATTTGGTACTCAAAGATTCAAATTTTGATCTTATTAGGTTACTCAGATGCCAGATTATGCAGCATGTACCATCGACAGGAAAAGCACAAGTGGAACTTGTCATTTCCTTTAAAATCGACTCGTTTCATGGGCAAGCAAGAAACAAGCCTCAGTCTCTGTATCTACCACAGAAGCTGAATATATAGCTGCTGGAAGCTGGTGCTGCTGCCAAGTGCTGTGGATGAAGCAACAATTGGTTGACTACGGAATCAACGAAGAAATTGTCCAATCTTTTGTGACAATACATCTACCATTGCTGTCTCCAACAACCCTGTCATGCATTCAAAAACCAAACACATTGATATCAAATACCACTTTCTCAAGGATCATGTGGAAAAGGTAATATCCCATCTAGAGTAGTGAGTACTGACAATCAATTGTGCAGATATTCTCACCAAGGCTCTGGATTCCAAGAGATTTAGGTATCTTAGAGGAGAGATGGGTATGCTAGAACTTTAATTTCTTGTCATATACTTTGATTGTGCTAATGTCTTATGTTTTATCCAGTTCAAAAACCAGTAGGTCACGGTCAACCCTTTACCGGTAAATCAATCACGGTCGATTACATCTCACCGGTCAAGTAATTCCGGTCGAAGCTTCAAATCTATCAAGCTGACCTCATCAATGCTGACCGCATAAACGTCGACCGCTCATATGCAACCGCCTCATTAAACCGAATATAAAGATGAAACATTTGTTCAGGCTTTAAAAAGCCGACCGCATGGGAAATGATGATATTCGTTCACTGCTTTAAAGAAGCATACATAGGCCAAGGTAACATTCTTGACCGCAAATACTCACGGTCAAGCACCTGACCGCAAAAGTTTGGTGACCAGGTAATGTTTTCTACTTAGCAATTTTAGGATCCTCCTAGTCATCCAAATGGGTAATTTTGTAATTTCTTTTCCCTCGTTTCATTTATTCAAATCATTTGCAATTAATTTATTCCCTTATTTATGCCCGCCATCACTATCCATGCATTTATGGCGAAAAGGACATCATGGTCAAAACCCTGAATTTGCAGAGTTAACCTCCCACTTCTCTGCACAAACCTCCTACACTACTTCCTTAACCCCACCTCTCTGCAAAACACTTTTTTCAGAAACACCTTCTCTCTACATCTCTCTACTTCTCTCTCTATTCACCCAGTTTCGCTCTCTTTCTCTCTGTCCACTCTCTCTAAAAATTCTCAATATATACATATGGCTCCAAAATCTTCTCACCTACAAAATCATCAAAGAAATCGCTAGAACTACAATTCTGAAGATTCAATGGTAATGATTTCTTGACCCAAAACTTTACATTTTTGAGTTTTTTATTTTTAGTTTTGGCGGGTTAAACCCATTTGATATGTTTGTCTAAAATTCTTTATATTCCTGGGTTATTTTGTTCTGATTATGCTTATAACTTTTACTTTTTGATGATTTCGAGTTCCTAACATGTTTAGATTCACATTTGGCTTGTTATATCTAGTTATACCATATTTTTTTTGGTTAAATGCCCTTTCATATTCTGAGATTATCGGGCTTTTGATGTTCAAATTGATGATATTTTCATGTTTATATCGGTTTCTGTGTTCATTTTGGTATAATTTTTATGGATTTTCGTGCCCTAATATCGTTTTCTGGGTTTCTGATATGAACAGTGTTCTTCATGTTCTTATGGTGTTTTCTTCATGTTCTTGAATGCATCACTTTTTGATCCTTAAATTCATTTACACATAGTAATATGTATGTTTGTGCGTGTTTTTATAATTATCATTGAAACATTTCCAAGTGTTTTCGCCTACCGCCTTTTCTGTCTACCGTATGCATGTCGACCGCATCCTCTCGTCATTCGACCGCATACTTGTTGACCGCACCAGTGTTACTAACTTCAAATTGTTTTAGGAGGAGCAATCATTTATCCCGGCTGCGTTATTAATTATGAAGACCTCCAGAAAGATGCTATTGGGAGGCACTTGATCAAACGAATGAAGAAATCAGACATACTTCATTATTTCACTATGAATCAACCAGTCACTACCTTGCCGCAGTCGGAGAATTTTATTCTACCGCGAAGGAAATCAAAGGACGAGATGAGCAGAACAATTCTCTTAACTGGATTACCGCAGAAGTTTACGGTCACAAGATAGAGATCGACGACACTGACATTGCTGCCACACTTGGCCTTGACATTGACAATGAGGCTCCTATCTCTCTATCTGACGAAGAATATGATGGATTGGCAATGAGATTGATTGAATCCACTGACGTGTGCAAGCCCTACCGGAAAACTTTCCAGAGGTGATGTATTACATTGGTCACTTGGTTGGCCACGGTCTGCTCTGCAAGAGTGGTAACCATGGAAATTTCAATACCACTCAATGGAGGCTATCTACTGCAATCTATCTGGGCAGGAAGATAAACTGGCCCAAGATTCTATATGATCTCCTGTTAGATCACATTTCTGATTATAAGAAGCTGATGTCTGAAAAGGCCGCCACCAAATACAAGAAAAACTCACGGTTCCTTTCTCTGTTGTTTAAATTCATTCCTGAACTCAGAAGGGATATCAACCGAGATAAAGATGCCAAAGTTCCCATCTCTCTATCCAAGGTCTTTGATATCAAGACCATGAGATCTACCTACCGCAACCGTTTTGGTGATGATCAATACCAGGAATACAGAAATCGTGAACCTGAGCACAAAAGAGAAAAATACATCCCTCCTGCCTACACCAAAGCTGCCAGAATAGCCTTAGGACTTGACGCACCAAGGAAGTCCTCATCTGTCCATGATGATGATGATGATGAAGAAGCTGAGGACGAGGAAGAATCTAGAAGAAAGGTTAAAGGCAAAGGAATTGCCAGTGCATCGACCGCTCCTCCCAAACCAAGACCATTGACTGGAGTTGTCATCAAGGAACCTTCAACCGATAAGTCTCCTTCCAATATTCCTCCTACCGCACCATTGAAAACCAAGTCTACCGCACCAATCTCCAAATCAACCGTCTCCAAGCCTACCGTGTCCTCACCGACCGCTCCATCAAAATCCAAGTCAAAGTCTTCTGCTCTCCCCGCTTCGTCTCAGGGGGAGAAATCCAAGAAAAGAGATCTTCTCTCTAAGTCCCAGTTCAAACAGCAAAGAAATCCAAGATTTCAAGACCACCTCCTTCAACCGCATCTCCAGTCTTCACTCCATCCGGTTCACCTACTCAGGGCGACTGTGAAGACGTTATTGAAATTGCTCCACCCCAGCGCCTGAAAAGGCAACCAATTTCTAAACCCAACACTCGGTTTAGTTGATGAATCCACAGATGAAGAGGTAAAGGATGTATCTGATGATGGATCAGAACATTCTGATGAAAATGCTGAGAAAACTGTTACTGCTGATAGCCCGGTGCTTAGTGATGATGAAGTTCCAGCAAATGTTGAAACGTTTCCTGAGCATGGGGGTCACAGTCAAGAAGATGACCATGAACCCAGTGACCGCGAAGTTAATGATACTGGTAATATGACCATGTCTCCATCAGGCAATCCCTTCTGAACCTCCTGTCGATCAAATTGCTCATCTATTGACTGCAGTGGAAATGCTTACACAAATCAATCTGGATTCCCAAACCAGATCTCAAAGCTGACCGCCAATCAGACCACTCTTCATGAAGAAATCTCTGAGCTGAATTCTGCCAATTCAGTGCTTAAAGACCAGATTGTTGCTCTCCCCTCTCAACTGATTGAGACCATTAAGGGGGAGAGAGAGTACGTATCAAAGGCTATATCAGATGCCCTCTCCGTTCAAGCAGGCAGCAGCTCTTCGAGGCCCGGTGGCTCTACTACCGCTCTTGTTGCTCCTAGTGCCTTCATGGTAACTCCGGACTTTATGAACAAATCTTTCCTTATTCAAACAAGGGCCATCATGAAGTGCTTTTCAAAGGAAGTCTTAAAAGCCTCGGTAGATATCTCAAAATCAATGGAGGATGTTAAAGATGAACTCTCTCTGGAAGTAAAGAAAGTAAGAATGTCGGTGGAAAAAGATGTTGATATTGCCCTAAAAACCGCTATGACTAATCTAAATGAAAGCTTGAGTAGGAAATTGGAAGCATTCAAACAAGCCATGATTGTCCACACCAACCGCCTCAATGACCAATCAAACAAAATTGATTTACTATCCAATCGAGCTAACACTGTGCTGAACAGGATCAACCGCCACGGTAATCTAGTTGCAAATCAAGAGGCAGAAGCAGGCCACGGTAATGTAAATGCTCAGGGTGAAGATGATGAAGATGGAGTGACCGTACCTATTCTTATTCCCGGTCGCTCCATGCCCTCCTACCGCTCTCCCTTCTCTGATCTCACTGAAGATGATCTCCATACCTTCGACCGCTTCTAATCTATCCTCTACCGCAATGTTAATCCCACCATTTGAACTGACCGTGTGTGGTCTTTGAAACAATTTGTTGATGTTTGTCTAAACAATTTTACATTTATGTTTGTCCCAAACAATTTACTTTTATGTCTGTTTTTATTTGGGTCTGTAAAAACTTTAAATCTCTCTTTTGTCTGCACTCCCCTCACTTTAATGGCTATATTTTTGTGGAGTACCTCTTGAATGATTGTTTGATGCATTTGCATACTTATTGTTATTTTCTCTAAAAATGCATTCAAACCTTATACGTCTATCTTGCTAGGATTAGTATCTTTTTATCTTTTAGGCTGATAGAAATCTATGACACTGGCTTAGAGTGTGCATTGACTTGGGGCATGAAATTAATAAAATATTATTTTCTTGAAAACATGTTATTACCAAGTACAATGAATTAGCCTTTGTTATAGTAGGTAATGGTCTCAATCAAATAGGGGGAGATTGTTGGGTATGCTCATTATTAACCACTCCTATTACCTAGATTTGATTGATCCCATAACCTAATTTTATCTTTTGTGGACTTAGGATATATTGTAATAAGTGTTAAACTTCATTTTTAGAATAGTCCACTTTGATAGTATAGGCTTTAGATTGATAGGCTGAAAATTTTCTGTGTCTGGAATTTTAGTGGTCAAGACCTTGACCGTGAATTCACTTGACCGGAAGTCAGTGACCGTGAGCTTTATGGCATATCTTGACAGGTCACATTTGACTCCTCGACCGCAGATGCCCTTAGGCATATTGACCGCAAGAGTCTCGACCGCAAGTCTCGACCGCAGGAGCAGAAGTTCAAGAACCCAAGTTTGTTCAAACTTAACCATGGTCAAACTATGGTTAGTTTAGAACGTTGCAGAACTTGGATCCCAAGTAATTCAAATTTGAATTCATCTAAGTGGGACCACCTCTTATCTGCAAAAAGGACAAACTCAGATTGAGCTCCAATCAGAATTCAACAGCTCATTGTCCTTCAACTTGGAGCCCAAGTAAATCCAACAGCTATTTTCTCATTCAAGGCTATAAATAGCCCTTAAGTTCTTCATTGAAAAATAGCTGAGATTCATAAAGAGAAATTGCTGTTGAAATACTTGGTGATTGAAGATCATACTTAAGATTTCCAGAATCCTTTGAATCTTCAAAGAACTCACCTTCAAACCTTCAAAGATCTCCAGCAACATTCAAGTCATCTCAAGCCTTGTAACACATAAGATTCTTTAGGCTCTAAATCATATAGATTTCAAAGAGCTTCAGATTCTTACACACACACTCACCCCAATTGATCAATCACTTAGATTGAATCAAAAGGGATACACTGGTCTAAGTCTAGGATTTGTTCTTCATAGAAAGTAGGTGTTGATTCAATACTTCATCTCTGTAATCTGTACACTCAAGAATCAATATATACCTCCATTCAAAATCCAAGACTGACCATCTTGGTAAAGGACGTAGATCTTTTTAACAGATCGAACCTTTCCAAATACTTGTGTCATTTTACCTTTCTGCAAATTTACTTTCAAGTATTGTTCATCTTGTTCTTTATTGTTCATATTAACTTTGTTTGTCGTTTAGTGTTTGATCTTACAGATATTCAAACGTATTGTGAATTGTGTTTGTTTGTTCTCCACATTGCCTAAGTTAAAATCTGACTAACTTATCTTTTGCCAAAACTTCCAAGACAACAACTTTCAATCTCAACCTCTTGACCGCAATCTCTTGACCGCACTTCACCCTCGACCGGACTCACTCGACCGCAACCTGGTTGACCGTGAGTGCTGGTATTCCTACTTAGAGATTTTAGTCAAAACCAACCTTTCCCATTTCTAACGAAAACTTCCGCTGTGCATATTACACCTTGACCGCGCGGTTTTATTACTTGACCGCAAAACTCAAGATTGTAAGCACTTGGTTGAATTTTGAAAAAGGGTTGAAATTTTAAGTAGGCTATTCACCCCCCCCCTCTAGCCTCCTTTCATACCCTTGTTGTGTCTTTGGGACCAACACTATGCTTCGCGCTAAATTGCTACCGTTGCATCCGTTCTCATCCATGAGAACAAAATGGGTGTTTCATGGGAGACCACCTCATTTTATTATGATACATGGGGTACATATATATAGGGTTACAAAGAACATTCTAGAGTTCTAATCTATCTTGGGTTACAAGTTTTGAGTCTCCTAATTGCAATACACAATATCTCTAAGATTGTAAAGTGAATATATACAAATTTACTTTTGGAATATATAATATTCCTTATACGCTCCCGCAAGATAGACGGTCCTTGGATAAGTCCAATCTTGGAAAGTCATGAGATGAACCGGGTGTGATGAAGCAGTTAAGGTGGATGAGTTCCCGGATGCGGGTGATGTTGCCGTGATGGGTTCGGCAAAGGTTGAAGCACGTGGTACCAATATAAATGTTGTTGAATTCTTAAATAGATAGCAAAATAATATGTTTTGAGAAAATTTTGGAAGAAACTAGTTCCTCCATAAGTTATAAAAAGTACTATTTTTTTATACGGTTTAAGATTTAGGGTTAAGGTTGTTTTATAGGGTTTAAGATTATTTTATACTCCCTCTGTCCCAGCTCACTTGACACCTTTTGACTAAAACTGGTCAACTTAAAGTCGGTTGACCAACACATTATAAAAAATTTATGATCCGAATAAAAATTAAAAAAATGTAAAATGACCACCATTAATAATCCTCTCAATAACAATTTAATTTTTTTTTTTTTTTGGAACATAAAATTTCTATAAAGTGTTGGTCAAAACGACACTAAGTTAACCATTTTTAATCAAAAGGTGTCAAGTGAGCTGGGACGGAGGGAGTATGGTTTAAAGTTTAGGTTTAGCGTTTAAGGTGTTTTATAGGGTTTGAGGTTTAAGTTTAGGGTTTAAAGTTGTTTTATAGGGTTTAAGGTTTAGAGTTTAAGGTTGTTTTATAGGGTTTAAGGTTTAGGGTTTAAAGTTTAGGATTTAAAGGTTTAAAACAAGACTTTTTATAACTTATGGAGGAACAAGTTTCCTCCAAAACATACTCATATGTTTTAGTACTACTTCCGTATTAAAATGAGTATTCACAAAAAAAATAATCAGTTTTGCTCTTGATCACATACAATTTTGCAAGTGAAGCATTAACAACTCAACTACAATATTTATTATTCAACACTTATTATATGTTTTCTCCGTTTCAAAATGATAGTTTTATTTTCATTTTTTTGTTTATCCCAATATTTTAATTCAGTTTCTAACTTTTGAAAATTGAAAAGGGCTGTGAATTTGGGATGGAGTATATTATATAAAGGGAGTAGCATTTAACATATCATTTTAGTTAACAAACGAATAGATTTAAGAGTTGGTTTTGGGGAAACTAGTTCCTCCATAAGTTATAAAAAGTCCTGTTTTTTAATCCTTCTTAAACCCTAAAAGGCCTAAACCCTAAACTTTAAACCTAAACCCTAAACTTTAACCCTATAAAAACAAGACTTTTTATAACTTATGGAGAAACTAGTTTTCCCAAAATTTTTCTCTAGATTTAACTCTACAAAATAAGTTTCTTAATGGATGCATAACTCCTTGATTATGTATTTAATCATGTCCTCCCTTAATTCAACAAAAATATCTGTACCTTTACATCTTGCCCCATTAGTTTCGCACCTAATTAAATTTCACGTCAGAAATTTGATAACTAAAATATTGCAGATTTAAAAAAGAAGAAGCATAGGCATGTGAAATTAAAATCTGCCTAGGACATGCTTAATTACAACATTTTATTCAAGATTATGTCGGACAAAAATTACAAGTCAACGAATATTGTGAACCATTTTCATTCTTAATAATATTCCTTACTTTCATTTGGTTTAATGAATGAAAATTATTATAATGCCAATGGAAAACTCTTGATTCAATCACACGGTTTGTACTTAATTGTAATAGCCGGATTTTTTTTTATTTATTTATTATTTCGGTTTTACTAAATTAATTAAACCATAATTAGAGTTATAAAATGATTGAAAGAAGTGGGCCAAAGAATTAGATGGGCCGAAAGTTATGTGAGTAAACCCAACCCAATTAAGAATCAATCCAAGTATAAATTAATGGGTTAGTCAAATTAGGAATTCTTATGATCATAAACTCAAAAAAAAAAAAAAAAGAAAGGAAAACAAAACCCTAGTTCTACCTACCGCCGGCCGAGCACAAGGAGGGAGGAGAAGAAAAATTTCAGCCATTGTTGTTGAAGATTAATCCGTTCTAACTCAAGGTAATATCGAAACTCACATCCTAAAATTTATTTCATTGGATTTGGATGTTTAAAACATAAGTTATGCATGTTTGAGAATACAAGTATTAGGGTTTGCATGCTAAGGATTTATGATCAAAATTTTAAAGGTTAATGGAGTGATCTAGATGCTATGGAGAAAACAAAAGTAGTAATCTTGATACTAGTTAATTTCGTTTCTTTTTGATTGATTATATAATCATGGATTGAATTGATTTATATTATACAATGACTTGGGATTTGAACACATAAATCATTGAGGTTGAATTGGGTTTATCAAAAGAAGAAAAAATTATGGATTCCCCAAGAACATGGTTCGGCCGAATGGCCCTAGGCCATTGGAAATTATTTTGTTGATTTAAATGATCCTTGTTAAGTGTATTGTGAATAATATCGATGTTTGGGAATTTAGAAAAATCTAAAGAATCAGAAAAATTGATCAAAATCAAAGGATCTTGATGAAGCATGTTTCGGCAATGATGACCTAACTTGGGTGTTGATTCTTGATTAAGGATGTAAGAATTGGGACGGAAAGTTAGTGTTTTCGTTAAGTTTCTAATGGAAAGAAAACAAAATCATTCAAAGTATTGTTAACAAGTTAGAAAATTAACTTGAAAAATAGAACAAGTACTTGTAAGACCTGGAAGTTGGAAGTTAAAAAGTTAACGAGGAAGGAAAAGATTAGAAATGTCAGTTAGTTTCCTAACGGGAAAGGACTAAACTGAAAAGAATTAAAGTTAGAAGAAAGAAAAAGGGAAACTTTGAAGTTAGAGGGCCTAAGTGATTAAAAAGAGAAACTTAGGGGACCTTATGAACAAAACCAAAGTCCAAGGACCTTTCTGTAATTAAAGGAAAGTCGAAGGACTGAATTGTAATTAGTCCAAAGTGAAGGACCAATTTACAATTAAACTAAAGTTGAAGGACTAAATTACAATTAATCCAAAGTTGAAGGACTAAATTGTAATTGAAACTAAAGTTGAAGGACCAATTTGCAATTAACCCAAAGTTGAGGGACTAAATTGTAATTAACCCAAAGTCAGAGGACTTAATTGCAATTGTATCAAAGTTAAAGGACTGACTCGTAAATCAAAGTCAGAAACTTAAACGTAAGAAAAGAAGTAACGCAGTAAAGAAGTTAAAACGCATCTCTCAGTTAACTAAGTAGAAATAGTTAACAATGTTGAGAGTACTAAAGTAAATTACTCCGTGCCTTGTAGATTTGCACAGAGAGGAGATTGCGAGGAAAAGCAATTCAGGTAAGGGATTACGTTCCTTACAGTATTTGAACTCCTGTTTATTGGAATTCGGTATTTCTTTCTAAAGTTAGCTATCAGTATGGCATGATAGTATTTGAATGAACTCTGCGTTATTGAACGTTCCTTGAAAGAATCTATACTTAGTGATGTCCCCATCGATCTACTAAGTATCGAAGTTTGAAACTTGTATCACATACTTGTACCATGGTATGTTCTCAATTTTAACTTGTGAGTTAACCACTTACTCGTTAAGGCATCCAATGTCCAGTTAGAAAAGACATTGACGGACAGTCCAGTTAGAAAAGACTCGTCCTTAAACTAGGGATTGCATGAGTGATCACATGCCTTCTCTCAGGAATTGTCTGATTACAAGGATGATTCTAGACCCCGAGCATATGTGTGTGTATACCATATATGTTACGACCCACACTATTGGCTGAAGAAGCTAGGTGTATGAATTGTACCTTTGGCATTGAGGTTATAATGTACGTTACCAAGGAATTGACGGAATTTGAATGAATCCCTTTGGATTGTAGTGCCATAATCCTTTGGAAGTAAAATCTTAAAAGTAATACGACTGTATTGTTCTGCAGTCTTGAATCCAAAAGTAACTGAACCTATCCTTGTAAAAGTTATTCGAAGTATTCGTTCTGGTCGTCTCTCCTTAGTAACCGGAGAGGCCACGTATGAACTTACTGAGCATTCGTTCGCCCATCCCTTCTCTATAAATTTGTTTTCAGGATTTAAGTAGAAGGACAAGACAAGGAAAGCAGCCGTAGGAAGACGGTGGACTGAAGATTCTTAATTTAATAGTTTAAGTACGTTTATTTATCTTGATGTAAGTTGAAGTACATTAATGGTTAGGGTTGTTACCTACCAAGACAAGTTTAAGTTACGCTTCCGCTATTGTTTGAATTTATGGTTAAATAAGGGGCCGTTGTGAACCCTAATTTGAAGTATTTATTATTGTTATTTATGGATATTTAATGCCATTAAATGCTCAGATATTATAAGAAAATTCGGGGTGTTACAGTTGGTATCAGAGCAATGGCTTTAGGTCTTATGGGAGAAAACTGAAAGTTAGGACTAATGGGAGAACTTAGTACTTAACTTGAATAAGATCTTACTTGAGGAAGTTCAAGTGATAAAGTCCAACTCTAGGAATGATACTAAGAGTGTGCATAAAGTATGAATATACTTGGAGAAATAGGAACCTCTTCATTATGTGTCTATTTATATTCTATTAATATGTTATAATGGAACCTTGGGGTTATGTACTAATTAAGTTTACTATTGGTGTGTGTAGGATCATGCCGAGGAGACCCATGAAGTCAGTAAGGTACAGTGCTACTCTAAGGGAAGAAATAGAAGCTAAAGAGGAGATTATTAAGCAGCTAACTAAAGAACTTCGCTCAGCTAAAAGAGAGCTTAGGAAGGAGACTCGAGGAGTCGACAGCTTACAGAATGTCATCAAAGAACGCGATGAGGACATGATGTATGTGGAAGGAAAGTTAGCAGTACAGCTGAAGAAGGTCAAAAGCCTAGAAAGCCATGTGGTTAGAGCTAACCGCGAATGGAATCGAATCAGTGTGCAACTGGTGGATGAGATAGAACAAAATAATGAACTGAAAAAGAAGATAGATGAACAAGAAGCTTATGAGGAAGAGCTTAGGACTTCAGGCTATCAGATTTGGGCTGAGAAGTTAGAGTTGCAAGAAAAATATGACCAACTTGCGGCAGAACATGCACACTGTGGGAAGTAATGCAATTAATGACAGATAGTTATAAGAATAGATTCTTTTACTTTATTATTAGTGGAGTAATACAGTTAGAATTTTTCTTATGTTAAAATTGAATTTTGGGTGTATTTTGAGATGTTTAAATCTCACACCTTAGTTGAATAAAGTTAATTATTTAATTTAACTACCCAAAATTTTGAATTTACTACTGTTGTGTAAACAAAAGTTAACTTGTCGAGAAAAGACAAGGGAAAGTGTCGGAGTGATTTGAAATAATCTCCGTAACCATGGTACGAAGTAAGACGACCATTGGAATAAGTTAAAGCTAGTTAAGTAATAAAAACTAGTGAAACAAAGAAATAATAAGCAACCAAGTAAAACAGTTGTAAATTATGAAGTATGAAAACTCCTGAACCGGAGAAGAAAGGTTAAAGTAAACTAATCAAATCTGAATAACGGTCTAGTACAAAAGACCTACGAACACGATTCAAAACTAACAAGTGACCGTTAGTAAAAGAATTGTAATGTTAGTATACCATGAATACTGCAAGTATTTTGTAGTGATGAATATTGCTAGAACATGAACCAGTTCTAAAGTAAAAGTAAATCTGCAGATGAATACCAGAAGAGGAAATAACAGGAACGGTGAAGGAAATGACAACACCGGTAATGCGGGAGGACAGTTGGATCCGGCCCTGGTAAACTGTTGCAGAAATTATCGCAGACAGTAGCTGGGATAGGTCAAACTGTTGCTGGAATTGCGCAACCACCACCACAGGCTCCATTACGTGATCCGTTGGAGCTATTTCAAAGGAGGAATCCGGACTCATTCTCGGACACTGCTAAAGAGAAACCTGAGGACTGGATTAAGAGCACCGAAAGAATATTCGAGACTCTGAATTGTACTGAGGAGCAGAAGGTAGTCTTTGCAACCTTTATGTTGAAAGGGAAGGCCCAAACGTGGTGGGAAGCGGAAAAGCGAGCGAGCTGTGGCTCGTGGTGATGCGGCCTTTACTTGGACCAGATTTAAAGCTATTTTCAACGAAAAGTATTATCCTACAAGCACGAGGAATGCCAAGATAACGGAATTCCTGACTCTAGTACAAGGGAGTATGACTGTAGCAGAGTATGGTGAGAAGTTCACTGACCTACTAGAATTTGCGCCAAGATTCTTCGATACTGAAGAACAGAAGGCAAGAAAGTTTGAAGCGGGATTAAGTGATAGAGTTCGGTACAGAATCACGCCGTTGGCTCTGCCTACGTACTCAGCAGTGCTGGACAGAGCTAAGATAGTAGAACGGGAGTCGGATAACTACCGTAACCGACGGGAAGAAAAAGGCAAGGCAGTGGCTGAAAAGTCGGAAGGAAACAAGGGTGGTAGGGACCACAACAATAACAAGAGAAAAGCGGTGGATGACAGTCGAGATAAGGTCAATCATGGGAATAAACACTCAAACAACGGCCATAGTGGAAATGGTCGGAACTTTAATGACAACAAGCGTGAGTGGAACAAGGGCAAGGGCCAAGGTTTCACCAGTTACGATAAATGTACCATTTGTGATGGAGCTCACAAGTCAGACGTTTGCTGGTATAAGGAGCGGCAGTGCTACAACTGCAAGAAGGTGGGACACCCAAAGTGGAAGTGCCCAGAAACTAAGAAGGATGAACCAGCTGCAGGAAATAAAGACAATGGAGGAGGAAACGGTGGAGGCCGTGGTAGGATGTACACTATGACCGCGAAAGCAGCTGGAGTTAATGCCGATCTTGTAGCAGGTACAATGCAATTAAATTCCCGTGATGTTTATGTGTTAGTAGATACTGGCGCCACTCATTCAGTAGTTAGTAATGTTGTGGCAAAGAAGTTAAAACTACACCCAGAGAATTTAGAGATACCTTTAGTAATAGATACACCTACTAAAGACGCTATCCCCATTACTACCTCTTATAGAAACTGTACTTTAGGGATAGGAGGTACGAATGTAAATATCGACCTCATTGAACTAGACATGTCCGAATTCGACATAATCCTGGGAATGGATTGGTTGGCTTTGCATCAAGCCAAAGTAGACTGTCAAGAGAAAATAATGACCTTCCTAGGAGAGGAAGGTAAAGAGTACAGATTTGTGGGTTCAAGGCCGAGGAAGAGGATAGGCTTAATCTCGGTGATGAAGGCCCGTAAAATGTTGAGAAAAGGATGTGTAGGATTTCTGGCACACATAGGTGAAACGGAAGAAAAAGAAGTAACTTTAGAGTCACTGGAAGTGTGAATGAATTTCAGGACGTATTTCCTGAGGATTTACCTGGTATACCACCAGTGAGGGAAGTAGAGTTTTCCATTGGTTAGTACCAGAAACCACACCTATTTCGAGAGCACCGTACAGGATGGCTCCGACGGAGTTGCAAGAACTAAAGGAGCAGTTGCAAGAATTGTTAGACAAGGGATTGATTAGGCCGAGTGTGTCACCATGGGGTGCAACCGGTACTATTTGTAAAGAAGAAAGATGGATCTATGAGACTGTGTATTGACTATAGAGAATTGAACAAAGTGACGGTTAGGAACCAATACCCTCTGCCGAGAATTGATGACTTGTTTGATCAATTGAGGGGAGCATGTTACTTTTCAAAGATTGATCTTAGATCCGGATACCATCAGCTGAGAGTCAAGGATGTGGATGTGGCGAAGACAGCGTTTAGGACAAGGTATGGGCATTATGAGTTTGTCGTGATGCCATTTGGGTTAACGAACGCACCAGCTGCATTCATGGAGTTGATGAATAGAATATTTCAAGAGTACTTAGAC
Source organism: Campanula takesimana (assembly GCA_026119855.1). Lineage (NCBI taxonomy): Eukaryota > Viridiplantae > Streptophyta > Magnoliopsida > Asterales > Campanulaceae > Campanula > Campanula takesimana. The sequence goes on along the minus strand of JAOWBW010003550.1, from coordinate 5,007 downwards.
AAATGTGTGATAGTATTCATTGATGATATTTTGGTGTACTCGAAGACGAAGGAGGAACATGCTGAACATTTGAGGATAGTTCTAGAAATTTTGAGGAGACAGAAATTGTATGCGAAATTTAAGAAATGTGAATTCTGGCTAGAGAAGGTAGCATTTTTGGGGCACGTAGTGTCGAAAGAAGGAATTTCTGTGGATCCGACGAAGGTAGAAGCAATAATGGATTGGGAAAGGCCTACTACGGTAACCGAAATAAGAAGTTTCTTGGGTTTAGCTGGTTACTACAGAAGGTTCGTAGAGGGATTTTCAAAGTTATCTGGGCCATTGACGAAGCTGACGCAGAAGGCAGCTAAGTTTGTTTGGTCAGAAGAATGTGAACGAAGTTTTCAAGAATTAAAGAATAGACTGGTATCTGCACCAGTATTGACACTACCGACAGGGACGGAAGGTTTTGTTATCTACAGTGATGCGTCGTTGAAAGACTAGGCTGTGTACTGATGCAAAATGAGAAGGTGATAGCTTATGCATCTAGGCAGTTGAAAGTGCATGAAAGGAACTACCCGACCCATGATCTGGAATTAGCAGCAGTAGTGTTTGCATTGAAAATTTGGAGACATTATCTGTATGGCGTGAAATGCCAGATTTTTACGGATCACAAGAGCCTTAAGTATATCTTCACGCAGAAGGAATTGAATATGAGACAACGGAGGTGGTTAGAACTTCTCAAGGATTACGACTGTGAAATATTGTATCATCCTGGGAAAGCCAACAAGGTGGCAGATGCATTGAGCAGGAAGAATCACGGAATGTTGGCGACGTTGATCTCTAAGGGGGTAAGCATATGGAAGGATGTCAAGGAGATGAACTTGATAGTAAAAGTAAACGGGTATTTGGCGCGACTGACGTTACAACCTGCATTGCTGGGCAGAATTAAAGAGGCACAAGAATTAGACGAGGAGAGAGAAACTCTAATCGGAAAAGGACAAGCAAAAGATCTTCATATGGGCGAAGATGGATTCTGAGATACCAAAAGAGAGTGTGGGTGCCAAGCAATGATGAGATCAAGAGAGAGATACTGAGAGAAGCTCATTGCTCGAAGTTCTCTGTACATCCGGGAAGTACTAATATGTATAGGGATCTTAAGGAGTCATATTGGTGGAATAATATGAAGAATGACGTGGCAGAGTATGTGCATCAATGTCTGACGTGTCAACAAGTTAAGAGTGAACATCAGAAGCCAGCAGGGTTACTGCAATCGTTACCAATCCCGAATGGAAGTGGGAGAATATTGCTATGGATTTCGTAAGTGGCTTTCCAAAGACGGTAGGGAAGTATGATGCCATATGGGTTATAGTAGATCGATTGACTAAGTCAGCACATTTTCTGGCAATCAAGAAGACTGATTCGTTGGAGAAGTTGGCCAAGTTGTACATCGACGAGATAGTAAGGTTACATGGAATCCCGGTCACAATTGTGTCTGATCGAGATGCTAGGTTCACTTCGAAGTTCTGGAACAGCCTACAAGCAGCATTGGGAACAGAGTTGACCATGAGTACGGCGTTTCACCCACAGACAGATGGGCAGTCGGAAAGGACTATCCAGACATTGGAAGACATGCTGAGGGCTACTTCGTTAGATTGGCCAAACGCATGGGACGAACACTTACCGTTAGTGGAATTCGCATACAACAACAGCTTTCACGCAAGCATTGGGATGGCTCCATATGAAGCGTTGTATGGGAGGAAGTGTAGATCACCGGCGTGTTGGGATGAAGTCGGTGAGAGGAGGTTAAGTGGACCGGAACTCGTACAAGTCACGGCGGATAAAGTACAACAGATCCGGAAGTGGCTACAGACTGCACAGAGTAGGCAGAAATCTTACGCAGACAATAGAAGGCGAGAGAACTGGAATTTCAGCCAGGGGATCGAGTATTCCTAAAGATATCACCCACGAAGGGAGTTATGCGTTTTGGGATTAAGGGAAAGTTAAGTCCACGATATGTGGGACCATTCGAAATTCTTGATAAGATCGGGGAAGTGGCTTATCGATTGGCGTTACCGCCGGTATTAGCTGGAGTGCATAATGTATTCCATGTCTCCATGCTAAGGAAATATATCCATGATCCGAGTCATGTGATAGAATACAAGCAGTTAAGGGTTCGGGCAGACTTGACGTACGATGAACGACCAATCAAGATCGTCGACAGAAAAGACGAGGTCGTAAGAAAACGTACGGTTCCCTATGTAAAAGTACAATGGAGTAATCACTCAGAAAGAGAAGCGACATGGGAACAAGAAAGTGAAATGCGCGAGTTGTACCCGGACATCTTCTCGGATTAAGAATTGTCAAGTTTGAGGACAAACTTCTTTTAAGGGGGTAAGAATGTAATAGCCGGATTTTTTTTATTTATTTATTTTATTTCGGTTTTACTAAATTAATTAAACCATAATTAGAGTTATAAAATGATTGAAAGAAGTGGGCCAAAGAATTAGATGGGCCGAAAGTTATATGAGTAAACCCAACCCAATTAAGAATCAATCCAAGTATAAATTAATGGGTTAGTCAAATTAGGAATTCTTATTATCATAAACTCAAAAAAAAAAAAAAAAAGAAAAGGAAACAAAACCCTAGTTCTACCTACGCCGGCCGAGCACAAGGAGGGAGGAGAAGAAAAATTTCAGCCATTGTTGTTGAAGATTAATCCGTTCTAACTCAAGGTAATATCGAAACTCACATCCTAAAAATTTATTTCATTGGATTTGGATGTTTAAAACATAAGTTATGCATGTTTAAGAATACAAGTATTAGGGTTTGCATGCTAAGGATTATGATCAAAATTTTAAAGGTTAATGGAGTGATCTAGATGCTATGGAGAAAACAAAAGTAGTAATCTTGATACTAGTTAATTTCGTTTCTTTTTGATTGATTATATAATCATGGATTGAATTGATTTATATTATACAATGACTTGGGATTTGAACACATAAATCATTGAGGTTGAATTGGGTTTATCAAAAGAAGAAAAAATTATGGATTCCCAAGAACATGGTTCGGCCGAATGGCCCTAGGCCATTGGAAAATTATTTTGTTGATTTAAATGATCCTTGTTAAGTGTATTGTGAATAATATCGATGTTTGGGAATTTAGAAAAATCTAAAGAATCAGAAAAATTGATCAAAATCAAAGGATCTTGATGAAGCATGTTTCGGCAATGATGACCTAACTTGGGTGTTGATTCTTGATTAAGGATGTTAAGAATTGGGACGGAAAGTTAGTGTTTTCGTTAAGTTTCTAATGGAAAGAAAAACAAAATCATTCAAAGTATTGTTAACAAGTTAGAAAATTAACTTGAAGAAATAGAACAAGTACTTGTAAGACCTTGGAAGTTAAAAAGTTAACGAGGAAGGAAAAGATTAGAAATTTCAGTTAGTTTCCTAACGGGAAAGGACTAAACTGAAAAGAATTAAAGTTAGAAGAAAGAAAAAGGGAACTTTGAAGTTAGAGGGGCCTAAGTGATAAAAAGAGAAACTTAGGGGACCTTATGAACAAAACAAAGTCCAAGGACCTTTCTGTAATTAAAGGAAAGTCGAAGGACTGAATTGTAATTAGTCCAAAGTGAAGGACCAATTTACAATTAAACTAAAGTTGAAGGACTAAATTACAATTATCAAAGTTGAAGGACTAAATTGTAATTGAACTAAAGTTGAAGGACCAATTTGCAATTAACCCAAAGTTGAGGGACTAAATTGTAATTAACCCAAAGTCAGAGGACTTAATTGCAATTGTATCAAAGGTAAAGGACTGACTCGTAAATCAAAGTCAGAAACTTAAACGTAAGAAAAGAAGTAACGCAGTAAAGAAGTTAAAACGCATCTCTCAGTTAACTAAGTAGAAATAGTTAACAATGTTGAGAGTACTAAAGTAAATTACTCCGTGCCTTGTAGATTTGCACAGAGAGGAGATTGCGAGGAAAAGCAATTCAGGTAAGGGATTACGTTCCTTACAGTATTTGAACTCCTGTTTATTGGAATTCGGTATTTTCTTTCTAAAGTTAGCTATCAGTATGGCATGATAGTATTTGAATGAACTCTGCGTTATTGAACGTTCCTTGAAGAAATCTATACTTAGTGATGTCCCCATCGATCTACTAAGTATCGAAGTTGAAACTTGTATCACATACTTGTACCATGGTACTCGTTCATCAATTTTAACTTGTAAGATCGTCGTTAACCACTTACTCGTTAAGGCATCCAATGTCCAGTTAGAAAAAGACATTGACGGACAGTCAGTTAGAAAAGACTCGTCCTTAAAACTAGGGATTGCATGAGTGATCACATGCCTTCTCTCAGGAATTGTCTGATTACAAGGATGATTCTAGACCCCGAGCATATGTGTGTGGATACCATATATGTTACGACCCACACTATTGGCTGGAAAAGCTAGGTGTATGAATTGTACCTTGGCATTGAGGTTATAATGTACGTTACCAAGGAATTGACGGAATTGAATGAATCCCTTTGGATTGTAGTGCCATAATCCTTTGAAAGTAAAATCTTAAAAGTAATATGACTGCATTGTTCTGCAGTCTTGAATCCAAAAGTAACTGAACCTATCCTTGTAAAAGTTATTCGAAGTATTCGTTCTGGTCGTCTCTCCTTAGTAACCGGAGAGGCCACGTATGAAATTACTGAGCATTCGTTCGCTCATCCCTTCTCTATAAATTTGTTTCAGGATTTAAGTAGAAGGACAAGACAAGGAAAGCAGCCGTAGGAGACGGTGGACTGAAGATTCTTAATTTAATAGTTTAAGTACGTTTATTTATCTTGATGTAAGTTGAAGTACATTAATGGTTAGGGTTGTTACCTACCAAGACAAGTTTAAGTTACGCTTCCGCTATTGTTTGAATTTATGGTTAAATAAGGGGCCGTTGTGAACCCTAATTTGAAGTATTTATTATTGTTATTTATGGATATTTAATGCCATTAAATGCTCAGATATTATAAGAAAATT